>JAYKQN010000012.1:6315000-6445000 GCA_036785175.1 Eupleurogrammus muticus | reverse complement strand
GTGTGTGTGTGTGTGTGTGTGTGTGTGTGTGTGTGTGTGTGAGAGAGTAAGAAGAAGTAAAAAAAAAAAGTTTTTTTCAACATTGTAAACTAGTTGAATGTCAGTGTGTTCTAAATATCAAGTGTGTGTGTGTGTATGCAGGATGACAGCCCACATTTCTGAAGGCCTTTAAGTGCTATCCGGTATACAGGTGTCAAGGTGCGTGTGTGTGTGTGTGCGCATGTGTGCATGTTAAAAGACCTCGAGAACAAAGCGCGGCAGGACTCACTGACTGTCCCTCCAGACGTTACGTTGCTCTCCTCTCATCTGGAGGACACCCAGCATCAGAAGTAGGTCGGCCCGCTGCACCCCCCCCCCCCTCATCCCACCGGGTTAAGGGGGGAAGCCAGCGATACATCTGGGCTGGGTGGAGGTTTGGCCTGGCACCATTCGCTAAACGCTAAACACTCAACAGATCGAGGCCTGTGTGCGTATCAGCCGTTCACACAGTGATCAGAACTTGATAGGAATAGACAGAACAAGTTGAGCCCCCCCCCCCAAAAAAAAAAAATAGATGCGTGTCGTCATTTAGAGGAAAGAAATTGTTTGCTCTCTTTAAAATGATTTAAAGTATCCCAATTGGCCCAAAAGCATAGGTGTTCTGTGTTACGCTAATGGAAATCCTAATGTGTTAAGTTTTTTTCCCATAAATTGGGTGTATCGCATTCGGTAGCAAAACTCTCCATCTGGAATTAAAGCATTTTTTGGGGGGGGGGTCACCGGGGGTGTTTGATTTCTAATAACTTCCACATATTTCGCGCTGCTCTGGGGCTATAGAGTATTAAACACCTCACGTGCTGCGGTTGCTGCCGTCCTGGCCGCTCCTCAACGCCCCGGAGCACACGGGGACTAGCAACGATTAAATAAAACAACATACATCGAGTGCATTTCAAAAATGCCAAGGATTTTGGAAGTCTAGGAGGGAACACCTGTGGAGATCAGCTCAGACCCCGAGAGGCTGGCAGCTCCTGTATTTAGAGAAAACACGACTCGCCTCTGAGTATAAATCAAGCGCCACATGAGGGCTTTAAATATTTGAAAAACAATTTTAGATTTATGAAGCGTGTATGGCAAAGGCATGCGTCAACCTACACAACGCCATTATGAGATGATTGATAACGCCCGCATCCTCGGCTGACAAAATATCGCTTTCGAGTAGAATAACAAACCCTGTGTTTATTGGTTTTCGTCTTTTGCTTTGCATTTTTCACGGGGTTATAGAGGGTATAAACATTTCAGAGGCTGGTTGCGATGGTCTAACCAGGAATGGACATCACAACCTGCTTTTGCCTCTCCAGAGATGCACTTTGGTGCATGTCCCTCTCCACCCTCTGACCCCGATGCTGCGTTTTTGGCACGGGACGGCGATTTACACACAAGCGGGGGGGGGGGGACGCGGAAAGTTTTCTTCGCTGTTGCAAAAAAAAAGGCTGATTGCTTCTTTTTTTCAGTTGTTGTCTTTTCACAATCTGCACGGAGGAGAGCGTGCATAATCTGAAATATGAAGGCGACATTGCCAGTGGGCTAATAAAATACATATTCACAGACCTGGCGGTAATTGTTTCTTCTTCAGCTCTTTAATGTGCTGATGTCAGACGTTGATGAAGTAGTCATAGATGTAATTTCATCAGCTTCATCAGCACGACTGAGGATGAATGTTTTCTTATGGCACCGTCACACAGCTCCGAGCTCGGAGGCTATAAATTGAGGGGCACACTTTTCTTGAGGAATTTAAACAACACACACACACACACACACACACACACACACACACACACACACACACACACACACACACACACACACACACACACACACACACACACACACACACACACACACACACACACACACACACACACACAGAGTAAGACCCACTGTGCAAACCTAGCAACTCTCCAGCTTATGATTTACATTCCACAGCAAATCAGCAGCTCGCTCAAATTACAGACTGTCGCACGGGATCACAGGAGTGGGTGTGTGTTTTCTTTCTGAACATGTGTATGTTTGTTGCGTTCGTATCCAGCACATCAGCTGTGTGTGTGCGTGTGTGTGTTTCTGTGCATTTGCTAGGTTCTGTGTCATTTTGCAGAGTATCTGTGTCCTGACTGAGGGCAGGGCAGCACAGGAAGTCCCGGCTTCCTCCTCCATCACTGGATCTCACCCTGCCCACAAAAGAGATGTCCGCCGGACTTGACTCACCGGCGATGGACCAGAGGGCTCTCAAGTGTGTGTGTGTGTGTGTGTGTGTGTGTGTGTAGCATCACATGTTTCGCACTAATCTGGGATGTGTATACACAGCACACTGTGCTATTTTAAAGTTGTCTCCCACATTTCCTGCAACCGCAGGCTGTCGCTCTTTGTGCTCTATCTCTTTCTTATCCTCCCTCTCTCTGCCTTTTTCAGCATTCGGCATCAAACTCCACATCTGTCTCTTCTTTTTTTTATTCTTTCTTTCTTTCTTTCTCCCACCCCTTTGCTCCCTGAACTTCTCTGAGCTAAATTAGTTGTCTATATCTATGTCTAAGATCTATGAGGATTTGTTTCATTTTTGTTTTTTTAGATAAGACAATTATGCTCCTCTGTGTGTGTGTGCATGTGCGTGCGCGAGCGTGTGCGCGTGTGCATGCGCTTGTCTATTGGCCAGGCAGTAGAGGAAGCTGTCGTGGGAGTGTCTTGCTCTCGGAACTCTGAGGACAGATAACATTACCCTGCTGATGCTTACATAACTTCCAGGCAACGCCACGTCACAACCGACCCAGACACACACACACACACACACACGCACAAGCACACATGCTAACACACACTGATACAGGAATACAAATACACATCTAGATCAGCCAGCTGCCTCCCTGGGGTTCTGGTGTACAAAGATTGTGTGTGTGTGTGTGTGTGTGTGTTGTACTTTTGAGAGGCTTTTTTTTTCTCTCTCCCCCCAAATGTGTCTATTTAGTACTACTATTTTTATTGGTCTGTGTGTTTTTGGGAAATCCATCTGAGTCTAGTTGCTTTGTATGTAGGTCAGCTAACAAACAGACTCCTTTGGTCTGATACCAACGCCACACACACACACACACACACACATACACACAAACACACAAACACGCTTTCCCAAGAGGGTCTGTGTTTCCTTTCAATGTGGTGACCACATGTGCAGGGCCGACGCAGGGAAAGAGAGAAAGTGTTTCATGTCTTCTAGAAGCTGAATGCTGCTCCTGTCTGATAGACGGAACACAGGCTGAAACACACACTTGGCCTACGGTACACACACTCACTGTCAGCGCCGCTGATGGCTCGGCATTCATAAGTGTTTGTGTGAGTGTGTGTGTGAGAGAGCGTAGTGCATGATTACGGATGTAAGTTATCAGGCTTGTGTGTCCGGGACTCTTTTAGTGTTTGAGTGTGTGTGTGTGTGTGTGTGTGTGCATGTGTGCGTGCGTGTTGTGCTTTGGGGGCCCAATCGCAGCTGTCTTTGACAGCTGTATCACGAGAAACATCTGATGAAATGTTGCATCATCTCCTCTGTTTGTGTATGTGTGAATGTATGCACGGGCAGCTGAACAAAATCCCAAGGATGTGTTTTTTTTTTTTTTTTCCTAAGGAGTGAATGGAGGAGTTGAGCATGTGAGATTATCAGCTCGTCTGGGATTCCGTGTGTGTGTATGTGGCAAAGTATGCAACAGGATGTTTACCATGGACATATGTGTATATTCCTTGTGTAAATCTTTTGCGACAAAATATAAACCTTCTGAGGTGAGATGTGTGTGCGTCTGTGTTTTTTTTTTAAAATCTGTTCTTAACTTCTTGCCCCTGCTCCCTTATGAAAACAGTGTTTTTCCATTCAGCACCTGTCTGTCCTTCCGCTCTTCCGCCTGTGTCTCTCTGTTGTGCTTTGTCTATCTTTGTTAAGCACACTGCAAAAAAACACAATTTGTCATCATTCCTGTGGCCTCTTGGTTGCTTTAGTCAGTGGTTCCCCCCGAACCAATATGTGCACATTTCGCGGACCGCCGAATGGATACACATCTGACCACAGACCTCACGTTTATTGCAGTGACCTTTGCGATGTTGGATGGTTTAGCTGTAGATGTGGTGCTGAGTAACACTCATGGGCTCAGGTCAGGTAATCTATCACCTCATAAACACTGATCATTTTACAGATTCGATTTCACAGGATAATAAAACATTCTGGCTCGGGATGCTGCTCTCTGCAATAACCGAACAAAATTAAATGATTGATTTAAATATTATTATTATAAAAATAAACATATTGCAAACAATTAAACAAGCAGAAGATACTGAATAAACTTTACATGTAAACCAATGGTGCTTATAAGCAGAGACAGGTGCAAATCCATCATATAAAAAAATGAATGTTAATCACTGAATGATTATGCGTTAATATACATGTTCTGTTTACAGAACAGAGTTTTGGAATGGTGTAAAATGAAACTTTTTCAACAGTTGTTTTTCATCACACAGTTTAACCAATAACACAATACACTAGTCGTCATGAAACTTTATCCACTTTTCTTTTTTTTTTTTTTTTTGAGGAATACTTGCAGTTTCTGGTTTTGGGATGAGCAACAAATAACATCCACTTTGTGGCGGTAATGTAAGTGTTTATGGGATATGTGGCCCTTACTATAATTATAAGAATCACTGGCTCTCGCCGGAGCAGAAGCTGTTAATCATCCTGACACAAGACCCGTTTGTTGTTGACAACGGCTGTAAGTAATCACTTTTAAATAAGAGCGTAGTGCAAAAATGAACTGTTACTCAAAGCGTCGGATAACCCCCACCCTCTCCCCCCCTGGCCCCCAATGCCTCACATAGGGCTGGACTGCACAGGCCTAATGGACCCTGTAGTGGTCCAGGTAGTACAGTGGTGTTGCCCCACATAGGGAATATGACCTCATAAGTCTTCTCTGACTTGACCTCTCTGGTCGTCGGATGTGGCAGGAGCAACAGATGCTGGATGGGAGGGGGTGAGGAGGTAGGGGGAGGGGGGTGGAGCCGGTTAGCTGTGTTGTCTGGGATTCCAGCAGGATTAAGCACAGGAAGTTGTGACTATTTGTGATCCTTAAAGGGCAAAGCTGGAGGCCGAGGAACTTAAAGTGACGTTACCATAATGTGGATTGTGCGCCGCTCACTTCACTTATGGTTGCTTGTGTGTGTGGGCACAGAAAGCATTCACCATGCTCATATACACACCTACAACTGCTTGCTTATCCTCCACTTCTAAATGGCAGTCAGTCTAATGCTATATGACTTACAGCAGTGTGTGTGTGAAGGGTAGCAGGACAAAGAGTGTCTTGTGTTTTGTAGAGGGGTTGGGGGGTAGTTGGGCCTGTTGGGTCCAGTCTTGGGGGCCAGGGATGGGAATGTTCTGTGTGTGTGTGTGTGCGTGTGTGTGTGTGTGTGTGTGTGTGTGAGCAGAGGAATGCTGCTGTTTGCTGAGTGAAGAGCACAGAAGCAGCAGAGACTGTCCAAACACAAATCTGTTTGCCAAGTGTATGTGTGTGTGTGTGCGTGTTTGTGTGTGTACGTGTGTGTGTCTGTGTGAGAAAGAGAGAGAGAGAGAGGGGGCATATTTGAGACAGTGTATGTGAGTAAAAGGGAAAATGCTATGAGGTGGTGATGGAAAGAGGTTTGAGGAGCACTGTGTGTCTGCGGTGTCTGTCTATGTGTGTGTATGTGTGTGTGTGTGTGTGTTCTCCCCATGCGATGACCTTCTACTCAATGAGGACTTTCATATCCCACTAGTCTCCATGGTAGGGCAGCAGACAGGACTGAAAGAGGCCTGTCTCTCCCTACCTGTGACCTACTCACACACACACACCACTGTAGCCCACTCTGCAGACTTTGCTCAGGTTGTTTGTGTGTGTGTGCGTGTGTGCGTACAGAGGTGTGTGTATTTACTGTACTGTTACCTGATTGCTCGGCTGATGAGAGGTGGCTGACCGATGGAGGGATGGGAGGAGGGGGGGATGAGTTAGCTAGGAAAGAAGGAGAGGATGACTGAGGGGAAATAGGGGAGCATGAAGTGAGTAATATTTGCAAAGAGAGAAAGGAGGGAGTGAAGGATGTGAGTAATGGCTGGAGGCAAGGGGGGAGAGAGAGGTTCACGCCGGAGGAATTTTCTCTGAAAACGGTCATTGAAAGATGAAGGGGGGGGGGGGGGGTGTAAAGAAAAGTTGTGTAAGTGAGGGGGGAGATGGAAAAGGGGGGGACCCGAGGATGGCCGGAGAGAAGGAGATCGCTGTGGTGAGGGAGAGAGGAATTCGGAGAAGGACCAAGGGAGGGATAAAAAGTCGTAGTTAAAGGGTCGGTTCGCCTAAATTCCAAACCATAACAAAGACATTATGCTCGCGGCGAGGCGTCAGTGAGGAGTTACAGCGTGTTTTATGTCATTTGGGTGGAAGTGCCCCTTTAAAAGGAGGCCATGTTTCCGAGTGTTCTGCTGACATTTGACTGGCGTGTCAACACGGACCCTACATATGAGTGTGCCTTCATGCTCGGATGAGAATTCTGTAGGTGATGAGGCCCATCTGTGTGTTTGTGTTTGTACGTGTGTGTGCGCGCGTGTGCGCGTGCGTGCCTGGTGTAATTTATTCTGAGGCCAGGTCTGCCTCCAGCTGTCCCAACGGGGTCCCAATGACTTTACCAGCCGCAGACCTCCATCACAGAAAGCATGATGGAGGAGGAGAGGGATTTTTTTTTGTTGTTGCTTGTGGTGGTGGTAGGGAGGGGGGGTGGATGATGGAAAAAGTCAACATCATTTTTGATCTGCTCATTCTATTATATTTTTCTCACTTTAGAGCAGAAATTTGGTTCTCAGCGAGCGTTCCGGTGCCTCTTGTGCTGCATACGTCTCTCATGGTGTAGACATCAGCATCTCCTGCTGCTCCGCCAGCCCGCCACTTTATTTCATGCTACATAACGTACAACCGAACACTGGAAGCAAACCTAATGAAGGATACAGGGATTCTCCCATTCGGCCGTCTGTCGGCCATAGGGGTCTGCCCTCTATCAGTTAACCTTTGCCGTGGAGCAAATGACATCATAAAATAAATGGTTGAACATCTGTGTTTGTGTCCCTGCATGTGTACGCTTGATTGATGAGCGTAATGGAGACGCCGCTCCAAGGTGAGCTGTCTGGTTAAATAAATATGTCATCTCCTCTTTTTTTTTGTTTTTCAGGTCCTGCTGAGGTTCCCATGATGTCCCCAAATGGATCAATCCCCCCCATCCATGTTCCCCCGGGATACATCTCACAGGTTTGTTTAAGGCTTCTAGTGATTTAGTATCGACTCTTAAATGTCACATCAAACAATACCATTTTTTTTTCTCTCTAAGTTTTCCTCTAAGTTGTAAATGGCACACAGTTCCCACATGTCACATGTTGTCCTAAAGCCTTGGCTATCAGATTTAGATGGCCTTGTCGTGGGAAATTTCCATTGGGTCACGCTGGTGTCCATCAAACTAAAGCAAAACTTGTGGTCGTCATTGGGTTTCAAGCTGCCATCTTCCAACCCTTATGCTTCGATTGGCTTGTGCATGGTGTCAATCGATGCCAAACAACAAAAGAACATAACTGTTGCATTATTTGCACATAGAGACCAATGACTGAAGTATAATATTGCTGTAAATGCCTGCCCCCCGGCTCCCACGCAATGTATCCTGAGAGATTAATGTGTCCCTGTATTAATTGTTCATGTATATGCCAAACACGACTAAAAGCAAAATTACAACTTTTACATACAATTTTTTTTTGTCTCTCATGTAAAACAATTTCAAATGGTTGATTATTCATCCTGCACTCAGAGGTCTTTACAATGTTAATCCTGTTAACTTTATTGTTATTATTTAATATATATCCAGTATATGTGTGTTGTGCTTAATGCTAAGCTCTGCCCACTTTCTTAAACCTAAATAAAGGCCAGAATTTGATTTAAATCCCTCTTTTCCCACCCCCTCGTAACTGTTCAAACCTCAAATAATTAGTTTCACTGGGTAATCATCAAAAAAAACCCTCTTCTTTTAAAATCATATATATTTTCCTAACATTAACTGCATACGGATGCATGCAGTGACGAAAATTCTGCATTGATCACTGGTAAATACTGAACTGGGAGATATGAAAGGAAACAAATTCCCCCATTGTGGGATCAATAAAGTCTTATCTTATCTTATCTTATCTTAACACGAGGAATGGCAGTTTGGTGCAGCAGCGGCTGCGGAAACTTTAGCTATTAAGACCGTTTTTAGTTTTGAACTACCAGAGGTCTGTCAAGCGGTCATCAGTGAAAAGGTGGCGAGCACGGACGTGATGGAAGGCAGACTGTTTGTGGAGCGCTTGTGCATGTCAGCCGTGCACAGAAAGCATTCACCAGGCATTACACCTCTCCTGGCTGTTAGCTCAGCGGAGTAACCAAGGCGACCTCCTCCCCCAACACAGCACCGAGCAGGAATGTGCTGAATTTTGGGTGTCGGTGGGGAAGGAGGAGGAAGGGGGGTGGGCATTTGTTTTTCTTACTCTAATATGTGTGTGTGTTCTCTCTCTCTGATAGAACAATTCCTGATTTTTTTTTGTGTTGGTAAATTTGACAAGGTTAATGGATCAACACAAGTTCAATGGACTTGACCAACAAAACTAGTTTTACAAATGCCTCTGCGGTCTGCCTGTGGTGGGATTGTGTTCTTTATGCCAATGGAAGTCAGGTCATTGGCTCACCGTGGGTGTGTGTGTGTGTGTGTGTGTGTGTGTGTGTGTGTGTGTGTGTGTGTGTGTGTGTGTGTGTGTGTGTGTGTTAGCAGGGACTGGGCCAAGAGTGAGCGGGAAACACTGTCACTCTTACATAAATAAGCCTGATAGCGGAGGCAGGCAGTGGGTGGGCAGGATTTTTTTGGGGTGGGGGTGAAGGGGTGGAAGAAGCAACGGGTGATGAGAACGAGCCTTGTTCCGGGGGGGGGGGGGGGGGTGTTCATTGGCTGATGGGTTTTGCACATGCGTGTGTTTCTTAGTGTATGCGTGGCCTTGGCAGTACGTGCTAAAGGTTGCATCGTGATGCTGTGTATGTATGTCCCATTCCTAAGTGTATTTTTTGGAATGTGTGTGTGTGTGTGTGTGTGTGTGTTTATTCTTGCCAGGAAATGCTGCGTAGGCATGTAGGTCAGGTCTACATGTACTCTTGCAGGAACTTTGCCCCTGTTTCTCTGTAAACACCCTGTTATTTCTCCTCTGCAGCAGAGGAGGGGATGAGGGGGTAGATTCAGGGCCTCCTCTTCCTCCTCCTCCTCCTCTTCCTCCTCCTCCTCCTCCGCTTCTTCTACCCCCCCCTCTCCGTTTTTTCTCACTAGGATTAGTTCTGTAACCCTCTTCCTCCCCTCCTGACCCTCTTTAATACTCACTCCTCTTTCTTTTCTGTCTGTCGTATTCTGGCGCTGAGTCTGTTGATCCCAATCTTGCCTCTCAGTGTGTGTGGGTTCTTTTTTTGGGGAGGGGGGATATACTGGTATTTGAGTATTTTAGAGAGAGAGAGACTGTGTTTCGTTGTTGTTGTTGTTATTGGGGACCAGCGGATGACTTCCCCTCACTGCGGGGAGTGTGTGCTCGCTCCCTGCTCGGAATGTAGGCCTGTGAAAGTGTCTGAATAGTTGGAATGTGTGTGTTTTGTGTGTGTGTGTCGTAGTCTGTGAATGTGAATACATGTGTGGAATCTATGTTAATTTGAGGCACTTCTTTGTTATTGAAATCTGCAGACCATCTGATGACAACATTGCGGAGCTTGTTTCCATCACTTAAAGGGACAAAGCATCCTGTTCGCACGGTGTCCCGGCGGTGCAATCAATTATGCATTTTTATTCCTTTAATACTTAGTTAGCTACAATTCTAGAGAAAAAAAAACCCACACTTACAAAATGATTAATGGCAAATTACTCCTTGGGTGATAGCTATTAAAATAGTTTGGAAAAGGATATAAATAGATATAAACTAGAGCTGTCACTAAATTTGAAAAAAACAAAACAAAAGGAAAGAAAATAATCACACAATTTGCTGTGATGAATCCCTTTATTTTCTGAATATTGAAGCTTGCGATAGTGAATATTTAAATGTAAAATCACAGAGTAAGTTGAAGAGTATGAACTCTTAGCCTAACTCTGGGAGGTTTTTCAGCCCCTGCAGCTCCCTTCCCAGCAAGCTATAATTACATGGTTTGTACCAAGGGTGGTCTAGTTTCATACGATACCAGAGTCTACAGCCCGCTGCAGCCTCTCAAAGCCTGTAATGTGTTAAGAAGGATGGACTATCATCTCTTTATGGCAAATTTGCAGCTCCCACTAGCAGCCATTTAACTTAACTTGCTGTGAAGAAACTATTTTGAGAGCTAAAAATGATCAATTATACAATAATGATACATAAACAGGTCTAAACTGTTATCCCAGGGTCGATTTCGCTATCCAAAAATAGACACAGGAGAAGCCTGGTTTTCTTTCTTTCTTTCCTACTAATGTTACAAGAATCATTTGATAGCCTCATTTGACAATCGGCGCACACAGGTAGCTTTAATTTTTCATTTTGCAAGTGACAACAGGGAGGTGGTACTCATAGAATCCAAGCGATTGACTTTTAATGCACCATTGATGACCAACAATCCCCAGTACAGAATTATTTTCCCTCTAATTTCCAGACAGAGGTGAAGAGGAAAGCTAAAATGAAAAAAAGGTTATGGGCTTGTTAAGCAGCTCATAAGCTGCTGTGCCATGGTATACACAAATATTGATCCTTAGAAGTCATACATATAGGTGCGTAGGGCCCTGGCTACACCACTGCCATTTGAATTAAAAGAGAACGATTATTAAATGAAAAGGATTAGACATGCCATTTAAAAAGATACAGCGTTTGTCCTTTTGTTTACAGGTCCCTAAGGATTTCCCCTTCCCACTTCCAATGAATCAAAATGAGCGGAGTTTTGGTGTCACGCACAAAATGCGACAGTGAAACCCGAGAATGAAACTGACTCCTTAACCATTATAAGAAAAAAAAAACTTCCCAGGGAAACCTCTCCGTTAACAATGTGCTTTATGAAGCCGTCACAGTGTGGGTGTAGCTTCACCGGCGTAACGTGATTTGTGTGTGTGTGTGTTTTTTTTGAAGCGTCCAGTGTCATCGTTCCCAGTGTAATGTTTACTGTGAAATTCTAGAAGGGTACGTCTTATTTCTCTCACACACACCCCCCCTCTCCTCTCTCTCCCTGACAGGTGCTGGAGGATACTACGGGGGTCCGGCGGGTGGTGGTGACCCCTCAGTCTCCGGAGTGCTACCCTCCCTCCTACTCCCCGGCCCTCTCCCCCACACACCACCTGCCCCCCTACCTGGCTCACCCCCACTTCATCCCCAACTCTCACTCTTTCTACCCCCCTGTGAGTCCCGGGGAGCTGTCCCACCACCCCTACTACCAGCACCACCTTCCCCCTATGTATGGCGATCCAGGTACTGACCGCGCCATTATTAATCCTTTGCTTTTGTGTATGGGATTTTTGGTTTTGTCGTAACTTCTCCTCTGTTTCCCTCTACAGAAATCATCCCGGTTTATGGGATGTCTAACTACATAGGCAGAGAGGAGACGTACAGTAAGCCACAGCCCAAAAAGATAAAGGAGAGACAACTAGAGCGACAGAATCGGCTTAATTCCCCTCCCTCCACTCTATATAAGGGCAGCCTGGGGCCAGCACACAACGGATACAGGTGACCACGCTGCGTCTTTCCTGACCGGTTGAATGTTTTTTTTTGTTTTTTTTGAGGTTGGCCATTTGATCACAACATGATATAGTTGAAAATAGGCAAAAAACAATGTGAAGCAACCTCATCTATGTTATATCACTGTAAGTCAAGTAAGTTTCATGTTCTCAACCTTTTTTTCATTACTCATTAAATAACCTTTTGAAAGAAACCGGATTAGCAGACTTAATTCGAAAGCTAAATTTCCTTAGAGGCTCTTCCCTTTTTGTAGATTTAGGGAAAAAAATACAAAACAAGGTCATTGAGAGCATCCTGACATGCTGCCATGCTGTTTTTTTACCATCTGGTACAAAGCGATAAATAAAGAACTGTCCCTATGAACAGGGAAAACATAAATACAACATGACCCTGGTGTTTATCAAAGTAGTGAAACGCTGCTGCAGGCCCCTGCCAAACGGAGAACGGTTTTGGTTATTTCACATAACAGATTTATGTCTGCGTAATGGTTTTCCGTGCTCCCCACTGGTGTGAAGTGGCCGGGGTCCAGTTGGTGGAAGCTAATGTCATATATTTTTATAATCAACATCAACACATAATCAACGCCGTTGCAATTTTTTAATAATTTTTTTTTTTATTTTCGCGCCACAGCAACAAGTCGCACGCCCCGTCGCTGGGGTCGGTGGGGTCGGGGGGCGGAGTCAGCAGTCCGGGAGGAAAGAAACCGGAGAGACGGCTCCGCAGCAGCCCACGGAACAGTGAACCGGAGACACACACACAAGGTAGGCGACACACACTGCCCATGTACAACACTTCCCGGTGGGTTTGAATTCCAGAAAGCATTCATTTATTTATTTTTTGTGACTTTCACAAGCAGGAAGAGACCTTAGCTCTTTTCATTGAATACCCTCTCTGACCTCTCTCTGTCCGTCTCCATGTTGCTGGCTTTGTCCCGTCCAACCTCAGGGCGCCCCTCTGCTTTCACTCGGGCCAGATAAAACACACCTTTTTCTCTTTCTCTCAGTTTTCTTTTTTCTCTCTCTCTCTCACAGAAAGTCACCCAAAAAGAGAAAAAAAAATGAATGGATGAATGCAGCCTCACTGAGGTGAAGGGATCCGGGAGGTGTGTGTGTGGGGGGGGAGGGAGGTAGGAGTGGTTGTCTGGGCAACCACATATTTGAACCTGTCCCTGAGCACTATCGCTTTACCCTCGCTACAATACCGGCCTTGTTGGTGAGGGCTGAGCCATGGGGGGAGCGGGTTGGGGGGTGAGAGAGAGAGAGAGAGAAGGGGGAAGGGGGGCACATACCTGTAGAGTCCTGCTTGAGATGAAGGAAACCTTTGAGTTTTTGAGATCGAAACACCCCCCCGGCTCGACCTTATCAAACACACACACTATAGCAAAGCACATGCACACACTCATTCCCCTCCGATAAATGTCTGGTTTAATAAAAAGAGCAGAGGGTCTCATTCATGCGCACGTGTAATGCACAGAGCTATGTGTGGCAGTGATGACAGGGGAAAAAAAAACCCTTAAGAGGCACATAAATTCATCTATGCCCTCATAACTGTCAGCCCCATTTAAATATACCCTGCTCGTAAAACTTAAGTTCAATCACACACAGCATGGTGTCACATCAGAGCAATAGTTCATCTGCTAGTATGTGTCTTTTTTAAAAAAAACAACCTTTTTTTAGTAACATTCATTTTCACCGAATCGTGACCTTCCGTGTGTATATTAAATGGCAAAGGTTGTCCATAAACACAACTGGATGGTTTGGTTGAGGTGGGTGAAAACACAATGGAAAAGGTTTACCGGAAAGTTTCTCTTCACTTATTGCGATATCCAGCCCTGCAGATTGTTGTATTTGTTCTGTTTCCACCTCGATCAAATATTTTGTTTGTGGTGCATGACATCAGACGGAAACTCAATCCCGGCACAATCACTGGTTGATCCACTGACTTCACCGTCAACAGTTTTTGTAACAGTGGACAGGGTCTCTGTGAAATCTGTTGACTGACATGATTAGTTTATTAAACAGACAATTTAATCAAACCAATGGGGCTCTAATTTTTTTTTCATTGCTTGTGTGTAAATATTTAGGCCTTTTTTCTTCCTGTTGACACACAAACTGAAATATGTCCCTGTCAGTTGGATATCTTTAGGTTCTTTCATTCTTAGTTGAACAAAACAGTCTTTTCCAGATTAAATTATTAGTCAGTTCACTAAAAACAATACTTGTACTGTGATAGGTAAGTAAGAAAACAGGTTGTATGTTGGGTGTACTGCACCTTTAAACGTAGCAGCTTGAACACGTTGGTCCGTTCTGCAGAGATGCGTGTGCAAGGCTGAATATCAGCAGATGCAAAACATATGCATACAGAAGAGGCAGTGTTTGGCTGCAGCGCAGTGGGAGGAGCCTCCATAGCTTCTTATAGTACACACACGCACACACGCGCACACACACACACACACGATGGTTGCTCCATGTAGCTGAAGGTTAACGGAGCGCTCCAACAACACAAACATACGTGATCGACAGGAGCATGTCAGCATGTTGTCAGTTGTCTCCTCTGGTCTACCAGGGTCTCAGTAGTGGGCTGGAGATCAGGCTGAGTCAGCTAGATTTACCACACAACACACACACACACACATACGCACGCACGCACGCACAAACACCTCGTGACTGAGCTTCCTGTAAAACAATCAGAGCATGAGATGGTCCGGAGGATTGGTGGGAGGTAGGGGGGGGGCAAACAGAGGAAAGGGAGGAATGTAGTATTAGAAGGACGGACGAGGAGGGTAGATGGATGGAAGGTTTGGAGAGAGAGAGAGAGACAGGAAGAGAGTGAACCAGAACTCCTACATCACAGGGAACAGAGGGATGGAAAGAGCAGAGTACAAACATTCCGACAAAGTTGCTGCTTTGCCCAGCGCATCCAAGTATGGTCCAACCCAGAATACCCCACACACACACACACACACACAGCCGCCTACGCATTGCCCTTGATGCCCTTTCTCTGTCTGTCTGTGTGTGTATATATACCGTGTGTGTGTGTGTGTGTGTGTAAGTGTGTGTGTGTGGCTATAGCCCCGGTGCCAGTAAGGCAGCAGGCTGACTTGGCCGGCACACTGTCCATTCCCCAGTAAAGCCAGCACTACGGGCCCTTTTCCTTTAGAACTGAGCTCGCTCGCTGAGCAGAAACAGATGTGGGCCCGGTCCCCTTCTGTTCCTCCATCTTGGCTCCGCGTCACCACCACCACCACCACCACCAGCGCCGCAGATCCTGCCTCTCGCTCCGAGAAACTGGGATTTCAGCAGAAACAGATGGAGCCATCTTTGCTCCTACGTCACCGCCCGAGTGCTGTGGATTTTTTTTTAAGGAGAAACCAGATGTGCGCACCGACTGCCGCGTCCACCATGTTGGTTCTGTTGGACGGGATGTAAGGGGAAATAAGAGGAGAGGCGCGGAGACGTTACAGCGGTCTGAAAACTGCACAAACACACGTAATGTGTAGAGGGAAAATGTTACTCGAGTTTAAGAAAATATGCCCAGGTTTCTTTAACTTTCCCTTAAGTGCACTCAGAGTCTCGTAGGAATTAATTTTGCAGTTGCACAACTGTCTTCAGCAACACGAATAAGGGAAAATATTTCAGGTATCTTCAGTGTTGACATAGTGAATCTAAACCAACAAAATTATTTACAAGTTTTCTCCATTGCCAAACATAATGACAATGTTCCAAGAACGATCATTTGAAACAAGGAACATTTTCTGTTCTTGCCACACAGCCTTCACAAAACTTACGGATTTATTTATTTATACAGTTTTCTGATGAGTTTCTCCTGCGCAGTTAGATTTTTTTCAGACATTTTGAACAGCACTGCCTGGAACAACAGTTGTTAGACACAACTTTACCTAATTCTTACCACAACCTTAAATCTCCCATATGGTAGAAAGTGGGATTTTAATAGCTTTTTGATTATATGAATATATATCATTATTATTATTGATATTAAGGTCAAGGTGTTCTATAAATACTGTCCTCTGTTTCACAGAAACATGCACACAGGTTGCATCAGAGACTAACATAAAATTAAAATAAGCCGTCAGGACTTCTGTGAAGTTGTGATGTCAAAACTATACAGCCACTGCCTCCCTCACACAATAAAGTCATGGCCAATCAGTGGAAAGGCTCATTAATATTAATGAGACAGACACTGACAATCCTAATAAATAAAATCCAGGAATTGTATAAAATAAGGGACCTTCTAAACTAACTTTTTTTAATTGTAAATGCTAAAAATGCATTTGATACAAGAGAAGCACAAGGCATCAGTGAACTAATGTCTGAATGTCAGTCACACGTGTAGTCCAGGATTTTTTTTTATATATCCAAATCACCAGATAAAAGCAGAAGACCAGAAGATGGTAGGCTGTGTTTCGGATATTTCAAGGACAGGTGCTACTCACTGGGCATGAGCTGAAGCAACCTGTGTGCTGCTCAACAGTCATATCTGTACTTTCCCATGAAAAAAAAATAAAAATGCCTGTTTAATCAGGAAAGTAAATAATGATTGAAAGACTCCCTAACACAGATGTTCAACAAAGGAAGATCTGTTTTTGACGTAAGCCAGTCAGAACAGCCCCAGAAAGTTGCGTGTAACTTTGAGATTTCAGTGAATTCCTGTTGCAATGAACACCTGCCCTGATTCATTCATTTTTGGTCCTGTCTTGTTTAAATAAATCAGTTTGAGAAGAAAAATACTTTTTATATAGCAACTAGATTGAGGGACCTGATCTGGCCTGGCTGAAAGTTTCAAGTGTCGTGTGTTTTGTTCTTAGCAGAAGTTCTGATGTTACTAACACAGTACATTAATGTTTTTTATAGTTTTATTTTTTTATAGTTAACATCTTCTCTTTCAAGCTCCTCTCTGGAGCTCAGGTCATCAATCAAATCTCTTTTTGCTTTCATGACTGAGCTGATGCACTTTTTAGTCACGTAGATTGGTGATGACTATTTGGAAAAAATGCTAGAATGAAAATAAGATGAAGCTACATTACACAAATCGAGGTAAAGAGTACATTAGCCTGAAAAACTTCAGGTGATGATGCACATTTAAAATCACCAAGTGCAGTGGCTGTAGGATGCATGCTTTCCTATACAAGTCAGGCTGCAATTCACATTAAAATGTGAGGATCTCAATCTACATATCAGTTTTTTATTTGGCTCAAGACTCAGGGATGCCCCTTGCTTTATAGCTAAATGCTAAATTGTGTTTGAACAGATGCAGATATCACCTGTGGATTCATCCTCTCTGCTTCAGTGAGTCACTTGTTTTTCTCCAGTGCTGTTGCTGCTGTATTTTGACCCCGACAGTTTTCCTGCTTTTTAGCGCTGTAGTACCAGTGAACTGACAGATTGAGAACAAAGAGGATAGTAGAAGGACGCTTTTTGTAAAAACATCATCCCGTAATGTTTGAGTGACGTCGTCCTCATTAGCTCCAGTGGCCTTTGGCCGCGCCGCTACTCGGCTCCAACATTAGCATCGAGCTCTCCCAGCTCCTGCCGTAGCTGTAGTAACAGGCCTGTCAACGTGTGAACACACTCCCACCCTACCCTATTCTGACCTGTTTTGATGTGGATCTCCATGGCGATAATCTCGCCCCCCCCCCCTCCCGACCCCTATCTTTTCCGAACTCCAGCCCCTTCCCACAAACCCAAATAGGGCCATGTTTCGGAGGGCAAGATGGAGAGCAGTGACGTGGAAGAAAGCGGCTGTGGAGGGGGAGTGTTGAGAGGAGGCAGAAATGACACGAGATAAGACAAGGATACAGGAAAGGAGAGAAACGAAGGACAGCGGAATGAGAGAGTCAAAATAAAAAAGAGGAGGGGGGGGGGAGTGGGATGCACAAAAACAGAGAGAGAACAAGGGATGGCTTTACCAGCAGAGGAATGTCTTTCCCGCTGATATCATGTAACAGGACTAGCGGGATTAGAACGGGAGGTTGTTCTTGCCAATCACAATGAGAACACCAGACATTTCCCCATCCAGCTGAACGAACCTTGTGATACAAGCGGTAAAACTCGCCACATTATCGGGCTACAGCGCCCGGCCGCTCTGTATAAACCAGCACTGGGTTGCACATTACATAATATTTTAAGTCCTTCCAACAGCTTCGGCGGAGTAATATTGAGTTTGACCTAAACAAACAAAGTGACTGAGTAGATACAATGCACAAAGCCCAGACATCTGGGGCTTACTGCTCCAGCAATTTCTGTACACTTAAAAGATTTGGAGTGGATATTAAGGTTCTGTGTGACCAGTACTGGAGTCATGTCGTGACGTCTGCGTGTACTGCTATAAACAAACACCAGCATCATAGAGAACTACTAACAGCTGCTATAGCGCTTTGCTTTTTTTTTAAATGTGTCACTGAGCAGGGCTTTGTGTTGCTTCATGGAACAAAGCAGGAAGCTTCTTTAATATGGTTTTTTAGACTTTTCTGAGTTGTGGGAAGGCGCTGAGAGCAGCAGGAGACGAGAAGAATCGCTCGATGCGTGTTTTAGTTAAAGGTCCCGTATCACGCAAACAGCCACTTTGATGGAGTTGTCTTTACTTGATGAGGGCTAGGGGTTATAGTAAAATCTTTCCCATGTTTTAAACACTCAGGGACAGCCACCTTGATTTAAAAACTTTGCTCTTTCACAGCTAGTTTGCACGTCTGACACTTTTTGACGTCATGCGGTAGCACCCGCCTGTGTGAGGTTAAAAATGACCCCTCCTTTATGGAGCTTTTTTTTGGTTAAAAATATTCAAACATTCTACACCATGGGTTACTTTTTCATGTGGAGGACCCTTTAAATTACACTACCCATCCCCAAATCACAGCCATTTAAGAGAGAGACTTATCAATATTAACGGCCTGTTCTCTCTAGGGATCCAGAGAGAAGCTTGAGAGAGGAGAATATAGATTAAATATTTTGTTGCTGAAAAACAGCAGATATATCAGTTTATCACAACTTAAAACAAAATCCTAAAAATGTATATAGGACCTTAAAATGTTTTAAAGGCTTTGGTCAACGTAAACTCCATCCCCGCGCCTGATCGGCCTGCTTGCGCGTGTTTCCTCTCTCTCCGCCACCGTCATTCGTTCCCTCTGCCTGTGCCGTCTCCGTGTCTGTCTCCATGTCTTCCACTCCGCCTGCCAGTCTGCAGTCACTCTCTCAAGACTTTTTTTTTTTTTTCGGGCTGAGCAGGGTCGGATGGGGTCAGGGTACTGTGAATCTCGTCTCCCATGATTCCTCGCAGCCCGGCCAGGTCGCGGGGCTACACACTTGCATAAACACGCACGCATGCATGCGCACACTCCCAGGCTCCTCTTGGAACGGCAGAGCGGGCTTTTGTGCCGCTCTGGCAGTTCAGACGCTCATCTTTCTGTAGTGAGAGGACTAATGTGGACAAGGTCTCTGTGGCTCTTTATTTTTTTGACAATACACACAAGAAACCCAGTTGAGGCAGTAAATCAGAATGCAATTACATACAGACGTATTTGTTTTAGTTTCAATTTAAATTGGGCATCGGGTGTCTTGATTTTGGAAACGAGGAGGCCGCCGCTACTTTCTTTGCGCGCCACGCACATTCTTTCATAAGCCAGGTTATTCATCTCAAGAAATCAGGTTTGTCCTGCAGAAACGGAACCGCGTTAACCAAATTTTCTCAAATCTTTACCCCCAGTTAAACACACCAGGTTTCTCATTTACATGATGTCCGTGAAATCGGGTTCCTGAAGAAAGACTGAAACCAGGGTGCACATCTGTCTCAGTCCGCGTCTTTTTTAGTCCTTTTCTTTTTTATTGGGGTTTGATTGTTTGACTTAATTTAATTTTTTTTCTCTCCTCTGCCCTCATTTGCTCTCTTTCTGGTTCTTACTCGACTTCTCCACTTCTCTGTGCCAATCTCTCCCTCTCTAATCCCCTTTATAAACGATCAGGGCTCTGGCCATGAGAACCAAACCTTCACCATGACAACCACAATTTCAGGCATGTCCCAACGACTTCTCTGCCTTGTGTGAGTGTGAGTGTGTGTGTGTGTGTGTGTGTCTGTATGTGTGTGTGTGTGTGTGTGTGTGTGTAGCCCAGCTGTTGAACAGATGGAATGCTCACTATGCAGCAGATGATAATAGTGTGGAATCCAAAGGCCTGTGCCCTCTCTACCTCCATTTTCCTCTTTCCTCTCCTCCTTCCCTTCCTCTCCGTCCCCACTCCTTCCTTCCTCTCAGTCCTTTACTGTCCTCCCTCTCATCTCAATCCCTCTCTTTCTCTCTCTCTCTCTCTCTCTCTCTCTCACCTTTCCTTTCAGTCGAGTGTCCCTTACTTTGTTTTGTTCTCCATGATTGGAGGCATCGAAAGACGAGTATCATATCTGACTTTGTTCCTTTGGAGTGACACACATGCACACAGCACACCACACAAACACACACATTGCAAACCCCGTGGCCCTGCATGTGTGTGTGGAGCGGGGGCCGAGTGAGCGGCCGTTGCCACATTTTTCGCATTTTTTTCCCCTCCAGGCCTTGAAGGTCTTTTTTTGTCCCGGCGCAGACAGACTGCGACCCCGAGCCGCAGTCCGTCATGCAGGAGGAATGCGGCCTCCTCACCGTTTTAAAGTGACCGATTTTGATTGTTGTAAACACGTACTCGTACGTATTTGGAGAGGAGGGAGAATTAACAGAGGGGAGGAATCGCTTCCCTGCTGAACGGAGCTGCGGCGGAGAGGGGGGGAAGGGGAGAGTTATTTCGGGTGTCCAGGATGCAGGAGATAAGTCACATATAATTTCTGCAAAAGGCAACACAAGGCGACAGCCGGCTGGAGCCTTTCCAAGACTTGGACCAACATGAAACACTCAAACGCACCCGAAAAAAAAAGAGCCACCACATTAGAAAATATCCGGTGCTTTGATGCAAAAAATCCAAAGTAAGACATGTACATTTTAGGACAGAATAAGAAGACTACAACTCCCAAGGTGCGTGTTAGAAAGCCATATCTAATTGGCAGCAATAAAGCTAAACATAATGCTTTACTTTGACATAAGAAGCAGATTTGTCACAATGTTCAACTCTTTTTAAGACTTGTCGTTCTTAATTCCCCACAGCTCTTGATTGGCACCTCAGACTGGCTCGACCCCCCCACCCCTCACCCCCAGGCACGATGTTTAAGACTCATGGGTGTTGAAGTTATTTGGCCATAAAACAAACTATTGAGTCTTCCGCATTCCCCTCTCGCAGAACTTTGACGGTAGTGAAATAAAACGAGCACTGGCAGCCTTGTGTTTTTTTTTTTTTTTGTTTTTTTTTGTCGGGGTGGTCGACCCGGATTCATGAGCGGCTACTCGTGCCGTAACTGCTATTACGTCGAGATCAGTGGCTCTCGTCTGCCCCGCACCTCCGCATGATGTCACATAAGGCCACGCAATCCTCGCCTCACATCCTCCTAAGCCCTCTCCTCCCTCTCTCCTTTCATCCCCCTCTGACTCCTCCTCTCCGCTGATCACCGGCTTGCGCTTTGTCTCTCAATTTCCTTGTGTTTTCCTACCTAATCTCGTACCCAGACTCCTCTCGCCTCAGTATCTCTCCTTCTTCCTCTAACCCCCCAAATCCCTCCCCCTTACCCAATTCCTCATTCCTCTCCTTCTCCCGCGGTCGCTCGCTCCGTCTGGCTGTCCTCAGTAATCAAATACAGGCGGGCAGACACAGACAGGATGTGAGGTCAGACGAGGAGAGGAAGTGAGGGAGCGTGGGCAGCACATAAACAGAAAGGGGGGGAGGCGAGGGACGGTGCAGACAGACGCGTGCACACACACACACACACACACACACATGCGCGTGTGTAGAGATTCTGTTCCTCCCTGAGCCGTCAGCATCCACTCTTTGTGGTCGTCCTCTATATTAAACACTTAAGCAGCTGGACTCAACAACCACAACGAGTCATAACACTCAGCGGTCGGGCAAAATATGAGTGTCTTTTAAACTTCTCCTCAAATATTAAATAAATATCTCTCTTCTGTCACAAAACTGAGCTTGCAGGTATCGTTTTTCTTCACTATTGTCGCTTTCAGTTTCACTTTTGAGAAATACAGTGGTGACCCATGTGGATAAAGATTGTCAGACTTATAATAAAAAAAAAACGTATATTTTAAGGACCATAGTTTATATATTTACATTAATGAACAGATCTTAGCATTATTGGACAAATCTTTCTACCTTTTTCTAAGGAGTAAGTCTCTGAAATAAAACCAAAGTTTCAAATTTGCGGTTTTCACACCAGACAGTAACATGTGAGTGATCAGTACTAACACTGATCACTCACTGTCTGGAGATTTTGGAAAAAGATTTGATATTAAATCAAAATGTGTCAAATTATTGACATTGTAAATCTCTCACTGGCTTCAAGTTTCAAGTCAATGAGTACCAGTAGTCTTTAACTTTAATGAACTTATCAAGCCATGTCATGTGTTGATGTATAATATAAATATAGACCTTAAAAAAGAAACAAATCTATAATCTCAAATTTATAATTTTCAAATATATTTGAATTTGAGGTGACATTTTTCTCATCTATTTTGTAAACTGTAATCTTTTACTTACTATATAGTTGTGCTTTGGTATTAAACCAGATCATTATAAGAAGAAAAAAAGTGCACACTACCCAGTTGAGGGGAAAAAAATCCAATCACAGCATCATGGTTTTGTCATAAAGTAAAGAGCAAAAAAAAACTATTTCTATCCTTGCGATTCTCTAACACCGAATAAATCAGCGGACTTCCAAATGAGGTTGTGTGTCATCAGTGACAGGTGTTTGATTATTAACATCTGTTGTTTGCTGAACGTGATTGAAATGATGCTGTAATGGAATTCCAGCTCTCCCCGCCTCAGCCGCGCTGGCTGCATCAGACAAGTAGCTGCAGGACGGCTGCATTAAACAGCTCATATTCTTCTTTTTCACTCAGCTGTGATGAATAGGTGGAAGAAGTTGGATCAGCCTGTTAGCTGACACAAGTGTTCATGTCTGGAGCTGTGAGTCTGTCTTTAGTCCATAAAAGAAAAGAGCTCAGTTCAGTCCGATCGCATGAAGGGGACCGAGTGTGCTTATGAAAAAAAACCACTCTAATGAGTCAATGTGTCTAGCAGTGATGCAGAATGTGTATTTCATCTGTTGAACTCTGTGCTGCGTGTGTGCACACATACACACACACACAAACACACACACACACACACAGTAGCTTAACCCTGCTCCTCCTATCACCCATCACCAATCTCCTGTAACCTGATACTGGGACTTTGGAGACATAAACACATATGCTGCGCTTACTTTTCTATTCTGTCCAACACATACACACACACACACACACACACACACACACACACACACACACACACACACACACACACACACACACACACACACATTGAGGTCAAGTTGAGGTTGTGCTTCCATGACATCACTGTTGCCATGACTCATAAATGTAGCCCCAGGCCCTCTCCTCCACAGAATCTGTCAAAGGGACTTAGCCAGTAACACACACACACATGCACCAACGCGCACACACACACACACATACACACACACACACACACACACACACACACACACACACACACACACACAATCTTTCATTCATCACTTGATTTAGGCGTGTAATGATCTTTGAAACACAGACACAAGTGTGCTGTGTTTGTGCCACATATGGTTGCATTATTCTGTGTTTGTTAGTGTTCAGTGCATATGTGAATGACTAGTTGATGCATGTGTGTGTTTTTTCACAGTATCGTCATTCCTGTACCATAGTTGAACACACTAATTAAACAGGCCGGATTTCATACAGGTCCTGAATGACTGACCCTCCTTCACACACACACACACACACACACACACACACACACACACACACACAGAGACCTACACACAAGCACGTACACATCCTGTGTGATTTACAGTGGTCAGGCTCAGATGGAGAAAGCAGGCCTCCTCTGGTCGGAAAAAACCTCAACTTCGGGGATCACACAGGGGGGAAATACTTCCATTACCCACACATGTGTGCACACACACACACACACACACACACACACACCCTTGTACTCGCCCTCCTAGCAACCCCTAGTGTCCACTAAATCACAATTAGACGCAGCGTATCACTGGACCAGACCTGTGTGTGGGGTTGTGTATTTTTATGTTTTATGTGTGGATTTGTTTTTGCTACATATATGTGTGTGTGTGTGTGTGTCTGTGTGTGTGTGCCCTTAGAAAGGAGCAGTCCATCAAATGTCATACCCATAGGGGCTGTCAAGCAATTGTTATAATCAACAGGTAGAGAATAAGTTGCTGTATGAGTTGATTTGTCCTTAGATTTATAATTTTTAATTAACTTTATATTGTTAACAGAACTCAGAAAAGCTTATTTCAGAAGCTGGAACAGTAATGGCCGCCATTATTATCAAATAGTGATTCATTTTCTGATTAACTGACTAACCTTTTCAGAACCAACGGCCTTATCAACGTTCAAATCCATATTATACATGAGTGGGCTGCTTTTTCTTTGGTGATGTCCATGCGGCTCATTCTCTTGTGCACAACAATCGTAATAGTATAATTATAATTATAAAGTTCTACATTAAGTCTCTAAAAGAAATATCTCAATCAGGGTTTTCTTTATGGGTTTGGCATTGTACTCGGCATAATGACATGCGTAATAAGCTCTACTGCCGAGCCACAAAAACATAGCTGACGTCAATTCATCCTGTGGGTAATTATTCACAGGTGCAGGGACAACTGATTGAATATGATACATAATGATTATTAGGCTTATAGTTTCTGTGAAACAAAGGCTTCGGAGATTACCATCAGATTCTCTCCAAAGAACAGAACATTCATGCGAAATATGGAATATGAGTCATTCTCTTTATTTTTTTTTCTACATTTTTTTTTTATTTTAGGTAATTCCCGATTTAGTTGCTCTGGGTCAGGAAGTCATGACTAATGCCTTGTTCTGGAACGCTGGAGAATTTCGTGCTTTTTTCCGAAGGCTGCGCTCATCATCGCTCAAGATCGAATAGGCGGTTGCTAAATAAAACAACTGTTGCATCACACAAAATGAGACAACACACTCTTTTAGCAATTAGGTCTGTTTTCACTCCATTATTGGCTATCCCTCTCTTTTTTTTCCTTCTTTCTTACAGATGACCGAGTTAGTTGAACAGACGGTCTCGATGATGATTAAGGATTCTAAATGTATTTATCTCATTCCCAATTCTGCAATTACATCAATCTAGATGCAGACCTTGGCTGACCTTGGACAATAACAGACTGTAGATTCTTAGATTATTTTCTATAACATGGATCATTATCACATCATCTTTGGCAAAATATTTAATATGCATCTGAATGGAAACTTTCAAATGAAAAAAGGCCAGAAATGTAGGAATTCATGCTCACAGCTTGGAATGTGTCAGCCAACATGTGGCACAAAACACCCCTGGGGCTCTCTTTAGGTGTATTTTTTTTTTATATTACACAAAAAGATTTTTTCTCCCTTTGATAATGACTCCCTTTCTCTCTGCGTGTGTGTCTGTGTCTGTCTCCTCAGATCATGATTCAGAGGGGAAACGTGTTCAGGACATGCTGTCTACAATCGACAAACCACAGGTCGGTATGCACACCGCTTTCCACATCTGCGCATGCACGCACGCACACACACGCACGCGCACGCACACAGAGCCAACACCATTACAACCACTTTTAATCAATCACCACCTTGTCTGGTGCAGTCGTAGCTTGGATATGAATTTTTGATGTGTTTTCCTTACTTCCATCCGGTCTGTGATTAACATAAAAATCAGATGCTAACACTAGAAACTCGCTGGTGTGTGCAGGGCTGTGTAACAGCGGCTCCACAGAGGGCATGTGTTCCTCTCAGCTCTGCTCAGCATGGCCACATGAGGGCAGCATCTACTCATCCACGCGCCTCGTTTCCCACTCTGCCTCTTTCACCTAAAAAAAAAAAACACTGCAAGAGCTGTTTTTTTTCTTTTCCCCCTCGCCAAAGGGGATGTGAATGAACGGGGAATTGCTCACTCACAGTTAAGGCAGTTTGGTCAGCAGACTGTGCGATTGGACCATTTGATAATCCAGGAGTGTATAACAGGGGAGGGGGGGGGGTTCAAAAAGACGGAGCGAGTGATGAGCGATGGAGACGATCGGGTACAGAAAGAGGGGATGATGGAGGTGAAAAAAGAGCTTAGCTTGGAGTTTTATCCCTTCATCAGATAAGAAGTTAATGTACAGTAGATATTTATCTGCTCTCATAACCTCAAATGGCGTTTATACTGACACAGCAGGGTTTATTATCGTTGACACTAGAAGTAAAATGGAAAAGGGAGGGGGGGAAATAGAGGAGGAATTCGATCTCCTTTTGTCAGGGATTGCATTTTAGTGTCATGAACTGCAGATATGAGGTCCCCCCACATTTTTAAACCTCTATAACTGTAACGTGTTTATGAAGGAGGCAGCAGCGGAAAATGGATATAACGGCATATAGAAGGAGGACGAGTATGGCCACAGTGCTGCTTGATGGATTGATGTGTGCAGACACAGCGGCAGGTATTGAGGAGGCCGAGCTTGTATAAGGAAGTTTTTTTTTTCTTCTTCATAGTATTATCTTGCTCCTTTGGTAGAATTGTTTACTCTCACTGCCATCAGCTGCACCTATTTCAGATGAGTTGAAAATATGAGGCTGAGAGGGAAGGACTAATTTGTACCATTCTACTCTTTCTGCTTCAGGGGAGATGCAGCTAAAGCCTATTTTATCCTGGAAATGCATGTACATAAATGAAAGAAAAACAAAACAAAACAGCGGCTATATTTTCACAGTGCACATAATGATTTGATTGTTTGCCAGTGATCACAGGGAAGGCGTTACGCCGATCGAGATGTTTGTCCAGACACAGGTAATTAACATTCCTGTTTAACGCCGCCATGCATAGGCCAATTAATGGCTGAGGAGGCCTCCTACAAAATTCATTTGTGAACTAATTCGTATCCACTGATTCAAAACCACACAAACGGCTGCGGAGGAGGGCATCTGCACTAAGAAGAGAGGAATACAATAACAGTTTGACTACAGGATGCAGTCGTCATTAGCAGCGAGCGGCTTCATGCATACTGGGAGATGATTTGCCTCTGATTATGCTTTTTAATTGTCCTTTTGCATATAAGGAACCGCTTAACTGTAAATGTACTGTATAACAATGAGCGCACACAGTAAAATACAGGATACTCTCTTTGTTAGAGGACGTGTAAATATTTGGGTAAAAAGTGGAATCAAATGGCTTCATCTTCAAGAGAGAAAGGACAAAGGAATCAAATAAATGGTTCTTTTTATTTTAAATTTTTCAGCTGCTGTTCTTTTTCAGGCAGAGGGGGGGGGGGGTATTTAGCCTTCATTTGACAGTGATTAGTGAAGAGGCAGACAGGAAATAAGGGCAGGATGGCTATAACATGCAACGAAGGTCGCTGGCTGGAAAGAAACCAGGGACACTGTGGTTTTGAGGCTTGCTAATTGGCTCCTAAACGTCTCAGCTCTCTCCCTTTGGGCTCATGATCTATGATCACTGGACATTTTTATAAAGCAGCTTAGGACCCGTTTGCATGGAATCACCTTTGTGTAATTTTACTATGATTTTGCTATGATAAGTGTTGCCTCATTTGTTCTGTGAAGCACTTTGAACTGTCTGCTCTCAAAAAGTGGCAGATAAAATACAAATAAAAGTGAATTTGTCATGTCTGTAAAGAAGGAAAAACAGAACGTACATTCAATGTCTCTTTATTTAGGGTCAGTGGGCAATGCCAACACATGGGCATCACTGTCACAGGACGTACTCGTCCACTTCCACTCTGGGCTAACTAGTGTTGAGCAGCTTTAGTGGCTGATGGCAAGCCTGCAGGCCAGTGTGAGTAGGTGCTGAATGCACTAGGTTTTTATGCCAGTATTCATCCTATTATATTACTAAACATGGTATATACCCATGATGCTGCCATTGAGGTCATATTGAATTAAAGCTGTTAATTCTTTTGCATCAAAACAGTAGAGATGTTTTCTAAAAAGATAAATGGATATTTTCACGGCTGAAGCACAGCAGATCAGAGTTTGGTGTCTTCATGAGTGCAGCCTTTACACTTTTTCTGCCTGAATCTTACTGCCACTGGATTAATGGTGTGTAAAGACATACTGTGAATTCTGCCACTGTACTGGTGTCTAAGCCTGGGGATATGAGGGATGGAGTGTAAGGTCAAATCAGACAGTTATTAAATCTCTCGTCCAGTGAGTAGAAGATAAGGGCCGATGATGGATACACAGTGAGACTTTCACTGGTAATTCAGCCTCCCTGCTGTTACTTCTTCATTTTTCTGAACTTTGTGCTTAATATCACGTTGTCTTAGTCTCATTTTCTCTCTACCTGAAATTGCCATTGTGGATTTGCACATGTTGTTTGCCTGTATATCAGGTCATATCATCATATCATCTTTACTTATGTATATCCATTTGATGCTGAACTACATTTTAGAGGTAAATGTTGTACTTTCTACTTCACTTAGTTACTTTCCATATTGTTAGATTCCACATATAATCAAAACATAATTTAATATTATAAGTATCATTTATGGGCGACACGGTGGTGCGGTGGTTAGCACTGTTGCCTCACAGCAAGAAGGTCGCAGGTTCAAGACCCGCCTTGGGCCTGGGTCTGGGGCCTTTCTGTGTGGAGTTTGCATGTTCTCCCCGTGTCTGCGTGGGTTTTCCCCGGGTACTCCGGTTTCCTCCCACAATACAAAAAACATGCTCAGGTTAATTGGCAACTCTAAATTGCCCATAGGTGTGAGTGTGAGAGTGAATGGTGTGTGAATGGTGTGTGTGCCCCACGATTGGCTGGCGACCATCTGGGGTGTATCCCTGCCTCTCGCCTTAACGCGCTGGGATAGGCTCCAGCAGACCCCTGCGACCCCGAAAGGGAATAAGCGGGATAGACAATGGATGGATGGATGGAAGTATCATTTATATTATTTATTTTATTATATTTGCTATGCACTTTGTGTAACAGGTGAAAAATACTATGATGCAGTGCTATTAGTATCTAAGCAAAGTTTCTCAAATATACTCCACATTGATTACCTAAAACATGAAAATGCTCCCATGTGTATTTAGCGATTTGAGGCAAGTAGTAATATGATAAGAACTTAATTAATTTTGATAATGAATGCACATTTTGCTGATTATACTTATGCATATTTATTTGAGAATCATTCAGGACTTTTACTTGTCGTATTATTTGAAGACCTTGTTTCTGCTTTTATTTCACTATCTGAGTACTTCATTCACCAGTGCATATCTTACATGGAATCAGTGTCACAGTGAACATGCTGTACCGCCTCGGGAACAGTGATTGACAGAACGAGCATTAGGGAAGTGGACTTATCTGTGAATGAATTCCATTACAGATAAAGGCGTGTGGACACAGGTGATATAATCTCATCCAGCCTAATCATCACAATCAGAATTCCCCAATAAAGTGGCATGTCTGCGTCTGTTTTTTCCTTCCCGTCTGTCTCCCTTCCTTTTACAGACAGCCGGGGCATGGCTGTGGTTAGAAGTGCCCTCAAGGCACATTCATCGCCTATTCAGTGGATTTGGAGTCTGGAATGGCAGCAGACTGCACTAAATCACTCTAAATTAGCTTGCCCACCATGCGCTGCAACGAAAACTCCCATAAACATGCACACACTTGCAGGCATACACACACACACACACACACACAGAAACACGCAGGCCTCTTTCTTCATGTGTGTTCATTTACATTTTCACGTCGTTGCTGGGATGAGTCACAAAGAGTCTGTGTCTGGACTTAAAATTGTAGCAAAACGCATAGATCTTGATGGAACGATTTCACCTGATAATGAAAAGTGTGCATGAGAAGCCATACTTTTCTTTGTATTGTTGCATATTTAACTGAGAAATAGGCTAATTTATATATTTCTGTTTTTTCCTCACAGATTTCCAATGTGCAGGCGCGGGCTGCACGGTTGTCCTGGGCCCCCCCGGCCGGGCTGGTGAACAGGCATGGTAACGGGATGCCTGTGTCCTGCTCTTATGAGGTGTCTCTGTCAGATAAGGGACGCGATGGAAAGTATCGCCTTATATATAGGTAGGAATCCTCATCTACCTGAACCAGTACACAGTCTACTGTAAATGCACCTCAGGTAGGGTTATATATACGGTTGTCTGTGTGTGTCATATAGTGGCGAAGAATTGGAGTATCATCTGAAAGACCTAAGGCCAGCAACAGACTACCACGTACGGTAAGGACCTTTTTCATCTTGTTTTTTTGGATGTAATGCAATTTCATTACGTTTCATTGTCTTTTTTTTATGTCGAAAGAAGGTCTAGAAATACTGTCCCATGGCTCATAAATTCCATAGAGAAATACACAAATAACTGCGCCTTGAAACAAGGCGTCAGGTCTTTGTAAGTTGAGACGTCATAAATACACAGATTTTCTGGTACTTGAAAGCGCACATTCATCTTCCTTAGCTACATATATCAAAACGTACACTTGGAATAATGCCAGCAATGTAGGTGTAACCCTAAAAGTTGATGCCAGATAGTTCGACGCTCTTAAAAAGGTTTTAAAACACACATGCTATCAACTATTATTAACTAATTATTATTATTATATTAAATATTTAAAATGCATCTTTGTTTTTTGTTACACCATTTGACATTCAGTGTCAAAAACTATGCTAAAAAGTGAATTTTTTTTTTTTTTTTTTAAATATAAATAGACTTTTAATTGACAAGAAATCAACATGAACATAAAATGTTTTTGAGTTTCTCATCTTGCCAAGCACAATTTGGCCCACACAAATAAAATCCATAATCAGCGTGTGACATGGGATCTCTGAGTATCTGTATGTCGCCTAAAACAACAGCAACCCTTTTTAATATTTGTATGTTTTCTGTATGTGTGTGTGTTTGTCTTCCAGGGTGTCTGCTATGTACAACTCGGTCCGAGGCTCGTGTTCAGAGGCCGTCTCGTTCACCACACACTGCAGCGTCCCGGACGTTCCGTTACCCCCGAAACTCTCCCACCGCACCAAGAGCACCCTCACTCTACAGTGGAAGGTATGGGTGTGGATGCCTACGTGCACACACACACATGCACACTACACATCATCTTACACACCTCCTACAGGCTGGTCACAAACATGTTTATTGTTTTATGTCAATTGGTTTTGATGAAAACAAAAATCCACCTGCCTTGTGATTCTATGTCTGATCCAGTATGTTCCTTCGTTATTTCTTGAAGTGAACGGTATATTTGGCCACATCTGGTCTATCTCCAAGTTAAACTATCAGCTTCACGCCACCTATTGCAGGCACATTCCTCAGGGTGCATCCCCCCCCTTGCATTCACACCATCACTGATAAAGACTGACATCAGTCAGCCAGACAGGATATGAGGCCAATCATAAAAAACACAGCGGGTTATTTTGGCTGTCTGTGTCAGTCGTTTATCCCGGGCCTAATCTCTCCGCCTCTCTCCCTGTTGTCTCTTGTCTGCATCACTTGGGCCGTTTCCCATCAACCACAGCCCCCAGGCGACAATGGATCCAAAATCACAAACTACCTGCTTGAGTGGGATGAGGTAAGTCCCTCCCTCTCATTCTCCGTGTCCATCATCTGTCAGGCCTTGCCCTTATTCTAAAAAGGCACTCTTGCCTATCACAGATGTCTTAAAAAAAAAAAAAGTCTTGACTCCTCCAAGAAGGTGTAATAAACTTCAGAATTACTCTTGTCCGATCAATATCTATCGCTCCTTTTCCCGTTAATTCTTTAACATTCCTTCCGTGCCTCATCTACATTATGCTACTATTTGTTGAGGTGAGTCCCCCCTCCCTCTCCCCGGATCTCATCTCTTCCTCCTCCTTTTTCTCTTCCCCTCTCTCTGCCCTCCTCCTCCTCCTCCTTCACAGGGAAAGAAGAACAGTGTTTTCAGAGAATGTAACTTTGGGAGCCAGAGACACTGTAAGCTGACACGACTGTTCCCTGCCTGTGGCTACACCTTCAGACTGGCTGCACACAACGACATAGGCACAAGGTACCACCACCTATTACTAGATACACACTGGGCACACACATGTGAAAAATGGCCAAAACTTCATATTAGGTCCTTGTGTTGAGTGTTATGTAATACAGTATGTAATAAATCCACTATTATGTGTTAATAACTATAATATACATTAATAAGACTATATTAATGTGAAAAATAGCATTATCGCCATGTATTGTTAGATGGTGACACATTTATGGGAACCTTTTAGGAACAAATTTGTAATATTCTGAGCAATGCCTCATTAAAGCTAATAAATAAGGCGTTTCAGTTGTCTGAATAAAATGTGTTTCAATCTTAATAAAGTAACATGACACAATAGGCAAGTTGTCTTTTAGTGACAATCCTATGGACCTATAAACTATATCTAAAAGTCTTTTAAGTTATAACAAATGCCTTATAATCTAACAGTAACTATGTTTCTGATGGCATTATTGACATTCATATGATTTGGACACGATGTGGGGCGTTCAAACATATTTTGAATAACCATGGATATGCATGCATGATAGCAAATCACTATCAGCGCGCTATATGTAAGCTATAGGTGTGTGTATTATATAAATACAAACACACAACCATAATGATAGACAAGCAAAAGGCGTCGTCTACCTGTAGCTGTGACCCCTGTGACTACCCCTGCTTTTAGTTATTTTTCGGTTTCCCCCTCTCCACTTTTTATCATTACGGTGGGGACCATCTCGCCTGCAGTCGCCACGGTGACGAGAGGTGATGGATGGGAGCGAGAGGCTGAGAGAAAAGGGGATGAGCTATTAGCTCTCTGGCTGAACTCAGTGCAGCCTTAATGCATCTTTCAGCTTGATTTGGCTTCGAAGCCACATACACACACATATATGTGCACAAACCAGCCCAGCAAAAAAAAAACCTTTAATTTACTTGCCATATTTTTACAGCCTCGTAGAACTTTATCTTCTATGTGATATGCATTCGAATAATTTCTCTATAGCAAATCACATGACCCTCCTGACAAGTTCAGTTTATATATTATTTTCCCTGTGTCATGACTCTTCTTCAGTTTTTTCTTTTTTTTCCCTCTATAAATATTTCCACTGGGATCTCTTCGCACCCTGTCCTCGCCTACAACCCCACATTAAACCCCTGAATTCCCTTCCACTGATTCCAGCACTCATTCCTCGCTCGCCCTTTCTCATCCATCTCCGTTGAATTAGTGATTCATAAAGCACATCCTACCCCCCCCTCCCCATCCCCGCGCTCCCTCATCCCTCAAATGTAATGATCCAACAAGCCAATAATTTGCTTCAGCAACATTTTTTGGATTAAAAAAAGAAAAAAAGAAAAAAGAAAGGCAAATGTGAGTGAAATGTGTTTGTGTTTTGGTGCAGTGGCTTCAGCACGGAGGTGGTGTTCTACACCATGGGCACCCTGCCCGCGCTGCCCCTGGCGCCGCGGCTGGTCAGGGCGGGCGTGTCCTGGGTGACCCTGGAGTGGGGACGTCCCGAGGGCAGCCCCAGCGAGGAGCAGCTCAACTACACACTTGAGATCCAGGAGGACAACAGCGTGAGTGCACACACACACGCCCCCCATAAGGCGCCTGCCTGATTTGACATGCAGAGAGGTGGAAATGTGCGCTACACAATAAAGGGTATTATTAGAATAATAATGGTGTTATGGTATACCAGGGTGTTCAGAAACTCAGCCACAAATACACAAAGACACCCCTCTTTCTACTGAACTGATGCAGGTAATTGTTTTTCAGGTACATTGTTAGGCAGACTCCATGGGTTTCCAGAGAAAGGGAAATAACGCTGACAAAGCAACACTAGGTGAAAGCCAATAAAAAGCTGGATGCTTTAGACAATGTGTGACAGTTTGTTAAAAAGCCTAGTGTATTGAATTGTACGGAGTATATGACATAGCATGGTGAGGATAAGTTCTTTCTGTTTCCATGTCTTTAGAGTGATAGTTATGTGTCGTCTAATTGGATCAGCCTATGATCAGAACTGGTTGGATTGAGAAGCTGGGTAAACTGCGACAAACCTGTTTCCTGTTACTGGAGCTTCTCTGGCTTTTTGCGGCGTAGCGTTTCCGCATCTGAAACCAGATCCTTTTCCTTTATTCCCCGCGGCGTGTGAGTCACGGCTCTCTCCGGCAGCTCCCCTCGGACGTGGACGTGAACTTCCTTCGAATCGGCAGTCAGCGGTGACGAGGCTTTCATGCCGCTGAACTGCCGGCTGTGATTTAAGGAAGTACACGTCTGTTTCTGAGAACCTAGAGCAACATTAACCAACGTCCTCAAAAATCCTTTCAGTTTACAAGCTACTTACAAGCAGCTTATTCTACTGCCAGTCTGCCACCACCACCCACAGGTCATCTGTTTGGTGTCCATTGAATCAAGTGTCATTGAAGAAAGCCGATTATGTCCTATCTATTCATGATTCTATTAGCTGTAATGTCTCTAAATAGGATAACTGCTTATTAGACACAGTAGTCTAGGCTGTTTTTTTTTACACAAATACCTTCACATACTGAAATGTCAGGAAAGTATGAAAAGACAGATAAGCCAAGCCTAGACACATATATAGTCGTGTATATACAGATGACTGACAGTAGTGTCTCCCACAGGGAACCGACTTTCATCCAAAGTACACTGGAGCAAACTTGACCTGTACTGTACAAGGCCTGAAGAGGAGTACACAGTATAAATTCAGGGTAAGCCATGGATGCCGATGCCAAGATACTTGATCTTTCCCTATGTGCTGTGTTTTCTCATTCTGTTTTTTCTTTTCCTTATGTCCCAAAGATAAATCTTTGAAGGAATGGTTTGATGTTTGAGAGGAAAATACACTTTCTTCCGGATTTGTTTTCCTGTCCAGGGTAGCTGGTTTATTCTAGCTAAGCTAAACCCTGTTCTCTCGTTTGCTTCAACAAAAGGCAAATAAGAGTAATTTCCATAATGTCAAACCATTATTTAAAGATGTATAAGAATATATGTGTGTTGTGCAGCTACATGTGCATCATTGTTTTAGTAATAGTGTGAAATATTATTATATATAATATAATTTTTGAGCACCTTCACCATATTCATTGGTAAAAAGCCAATGCACGACTAAAATCCAGCCTCCATTCATTTGTTCGGTCAATTTCAAGTCTGTGATTTCCTCTTTCTGTTAAACAGATCGAAAAAACAATTCCAAGTATATCACTATATTTGTCCTCGGTAATTCGACATCCATCACTCTGGACAGGAACACACCATTTCGCCATCTGAGCATTGGCAGGAATTCAGGTGGCAGTGAAACAAGGCATTTCTCCAGCCATTAAAGTAGCGAGCAGTTGATAACTCTGCATTGATAGCTGTTTATACGAAATGTGAGGAGATGGTGAAACAAAATGTACCGAGAGGAGATCTTTTCAGGTGTGATCGCTCACACGGTCGGACACCTGCGTGTTCTCTGGTGTTCCCGCGGCATGAACATCTGGACACAAAGCGTATTGATTGATCCGTACGGGTAACGGGGGGAGTGAACTGAAAAGGTGAAGGTGCGCAGAGTAATGGCTCCTATTAATCAGGACTGTTTCTAGATAGATTTCTCTGTATGTTCCCGTCTCATATCTCATCACCTGCTCTGTGCTTCTTCTTTGTCTCGCGTGCCGTCTTTTGCTCGTTTTGTTCCTTCTCACCCCCATTCCTCTCCCTCATCTTCTTTCTATCCTTCCCCCTTATCCTAATTTCACCTCTTTTTCTCCTTTTACATTCCCTCTCCATCCCATCTATTCCCTCTATATGAATGCCCCGTTCTGTTCTCTCCGTGCAGCTGATAGCATCAAACACGGAGGGGAAGAGCAGTCCCAGTGAAGTGTTGGTGTGCACCACCAATCCTGACAAACCAGGCCCTCCGTCTAAACTTTGTGTCACCGCACCAACGCCCTACGGATTCACTGTCACATGGGGTAAACACACAAACACAAACACATGCACGATGCAATGATAGAAAATAACGCATAAAACTAGAGGTAACACATAAACACACAAGATGTAAGTGGAAATGTTCCTAGACATGGTGCATTTCACTAACATGGTCACCAAATGTTAAACTTTCACACTTGTTATTGCTGGTTTCAACATCCAGTCTGAGGTTTATTTGAATAGTAATCTGTATCAAAAAGGTTAGGTTTTTAAAAAGATGCAATGTACTGTATAGTCGAGTTGCTCAAATTCCAAAGGCCAAATTCAGATAAGAGCCTAAAAAGGTCAAATAATGTATCAATAATACATATTCAAGTTGATCAAATTCAATAGGCCAAATTTAGATCCTAAAATTTGAGTTAGATAAATACCTTTGGATACCAAAGATAAACAATCAATTCAGTCTCAAATGACATTTATTTATTTATTCATTTCTAAATTCAGTTAAATAATTCCAGTAAAAAGAAATTCAAAATCAGGCAACAGACTTGCTTCCATACATCAATAATTATTCCTGCTAATGTATTTTTGCACAGATTTTTGAGATATGCAGTTATGCACAATAGTTTCTATACAATAAGTAGAAGTAAGGAGGGTAGGAGTTATTGTGTTAGGACTGATAAATGCAAAATTCCATGAAAAGTAACACAATATAAACGCCAGATTTTCTTGACACATTAATGATATGGAGAATGACTCAGATTTTCTGAGTTCTTCTCCAGCTTTTACTTATATATATACTATGTGTGTTGTTTACCCAAACTAATATCAGTGCATCCATTCCTCCACCAGATCCCCCCCAGGATAACGGGGGCTCAGAGGCTCTAACATATCTGCTAGAGATCTCCGAGGAATGCTCTGAAGGTACCGAACACATGCATCCATCCGTGTGCTTATGTCCATGCCACATGTTCACCCGGTTTGAGTGCCTGTTCTCAGTCCGGCCTTTTATTAAATGTAGCTCATAATGTACTGTCCATCCTCTCTCCCCTGTGTTCACCCCTGAGCTCATTCTCTTTTATTAATTTCCCTCACTTACTCTACCGAGAAGACTCTCGGCCATAATTCAGTCTTTGTTAGCCCCGATGTAAAACAGCGTCGTTTGAATTTCCTAAAGTCTGTGCTCCAGGAAAAACCAATGTTCTCTCGTTTCTTTCAGTCCATATAGTAGAGAATGACAAGAGGTATGATTATATTGAGTACACAACCTGCATATTTAATCATTGAGGAATATGCTGTTTATTTGAGATCAGTATATCAAAGAGCAAAACTTAAATAAAAAGTAGTCGTTAGTTTTCCAGAACTAGTACCTGAATATCAATGAACAGAAGATTTAGAATTGTTAAAGCTCATGTTCTTGAGTTGTTTTTTTGTCAGGGTAACTGCTCTGTGCATCAACATCAAATGGGAAAATCACAAATGACGAAACGAAGAAACCATTTGGTGCAACAGCAAGACATCTTTGATTACAAACACAGCAGATAGATCTAATTAGAACAAACTGATGTCATTTGTTAATTCAATTCCTGGCCTGCTTATCTACAATTCACATTTACTCTATACGCCATAAGATGGAATGTGATTCTATTACTGTTGTGTATTCATTAGCCGATAGCGTCCATATTATTTTAAACGACTGTGGAGTTGTACCAGTGAACGCCACGTTGAACTCATCTAATTGTATTATTACACTCCGACTCATTACCAGTGCTGGGATCATGTGATGTAATCACATAACATAAGCTTTATATATATCTATGCTGATGACACTGCTGTATATTTCACTTCAATTTTAATTCTCAAATAAAGAAAGTGACCTGAGCAGCTTTCGTTCATTTAGGAAATACTACAAATGTATCCAAATAATGCACATTTATTGAAAGGAAATTAGTCTATTGTAATGTTCCCTTCAAAAAAAGTCTACTGGTGAATTACAAATAATTCAGAAGCCTGCCGGCAAGGTGTTCACTAGAACAAGGAAGTAGGCACATCAGCCCAGTTTAGCTAAATTGTATTTGTTCACAGTGTTTTTTAGGATTAATTGGAAAGAGAAATTTTTTGTTTAATGGTTTAGGAACGACCTACAACTAATTCTGTTGTTTTTATGATCCTTCAGGGCCTTTTTGATTTTCTACTGCTGATCTTTTTTGCTTATTACAAACTATCACACAAATAAGAAAATACAAATCACATAGCTCAGCGGTTTTCCTCTACCCATATATATGAGATGCTCCGTCACCATTTTTTCACATGACTTAGAGCTTCCTTTTCTTTCACTCTTACCTTTTTATATTTTTGTGTTTAATCTGTCCCTTTCTGTTCCTTTGTTTTATTTCTCTCATTCCTACATTCCTCTTCGTCCTATTTGCCTCTTTGTTTCACTTGTTTTTATTAACTCCATAGTTCCTTGTTTTATTGTAAAGCACTTTGAGCTACAACCCCGGTATGAAATGCGCTGTATAAATTCAGTTTATTGCATCATATAGAAACGGCATCAGTGCGGTTTATGCAGCTCATAGAGGCATCGAGGAGAATGAAATGGCAGCCTCGCTGCAAAATAAACTCTGAAACAGGATAGAATTATGGAGGTAGCTTTCAGCAAAGATGCAGCTAAACATTAATATGGAACAGCACCACTGCCTGGAAAAAAGCAGGAGGAATAAAAACAGCTGGAAAAAAAACCCACCGGAGACACAAGAGTAAAAAATTACCTGAAGGTGGGGGGTAGGACATACAGGTGTAAATTCCCTTAATAGGGAAACATCCATCAGGGCAATGAGATCAGTTGTTTGATGTGTTTTTTTTCTGTGTGTGTGTGTGTGTGTAGCGAGCCAGTGGGAGGTAGCATACAGTGGTCCAGCAACAAAATGTGTGTGTGAGCGCCTTACACCTGGGACCAAATACCGCCTACGTGTGTGTAGCATCACCACAGGAGGACACAGCCAGGTAAGACACACACACACACACATACACATTAAAGCAAAAAACTTCAGAGTGGCATACTGTTTTTGAGTAAGCAGTGTTGCCCATGCAGAAAACTGTGGGAAAATCTAGAAATCTCACACACACATACAAAATCACCTCAGTTAACATTTCTGCCAGATATCAAGCTGTTGTTTCTCATCTGTTTTGATTTTCTTGTGTTTATCTCCGTCGCCCTCAGTGCGCTGTTAGCGATCCGGTCCATACATTAAGTGTCCCGCCGGGGCCATGCCTGCCACCAAGGATTGTGGGTAAAGCCAAACACAAGGAAGTGCAGTTAGAATGGGGTGAGTGCAGACATACACTGTGGTGAGTGAGTACACACCCTCTGGGTAAATCGCCTTCTGGCTGCTTAATATGTTTCCCCGGCCAACACTTAATATAACTTTACTCAACCATGTTTCAACCTGATTGAGCACTAATTCAGCCCATTAAATGCCTAAAGTAGCCTCAGACCGACTTAACTCCCCTAATGTCCACCAATTATTGCAGAATAGTACTGTTATCTGTTGGCAGGCATAGTTTCCCAGCCTCAACGCCGAGGAAGTTCTTGTTTTAACCAGTTTAATGCAGTCGGCCACAGCCATAATCAGTTTACAGCGCTACTGCAATTACTGTCTTAAGCTGAAGGTCACACATAATGTATTGGAGGATTTTCCCCACAGTCTCCTTCATTTAGTACTCTCAACATCCTTCGAATAAAGCGGAGCGACTGGTGGAGGAAATAAAAGAAGGCCTTGGAAGTGAGAGAGAAGTGTATCCGGTGAACTGAGCTGAAAACACATGTACGCAGTCGTCTGACACCCAACATTATGCAGGAACATATAGTTCCTGCATGGAAAAAAGAAAATCATCTTCATGTCTGAAGTGTCTTTCCAGATAATGGTGGTAGATGGTAGAGGAAAAATTGGATCCCTAGTAGAAATAGATGGGAAGTAAATAAGTCACACAAATACTCAACAACAAGCATATTGTTATAGATGTGCAGGCCTTTTAATTGTTTAGTTTATCAATGTGGATTTAATAAATTTAATAAACTTTGGGTAGATTTATAGTAATATTATCAGTACTGCATATGCCACTCTTCCCACAAAGTGCATAGAAAATTTCCAAAAGAAAAAATCATATCACAGCCCTAACCTGCAGCACCGTATCACAGTGCTCCTCCTCCTCATGTTGCTTCAAAGTCACAATTCAAAGCTCCGTTGTCCCGTTTTTTTCCTGCACCCATCATGCAGCCAACATAACGAAAGTATTTCGATGTCGCTTTAAAACCACAAACTGAGACGTTAGCTGGTTCAGGATGCTACTTTATTCCTCACACCTGCACAGGTCATACACCTAGACGCGTTCACAGCGTCCCAGCACTGTCACCTAAGGGAAAGAAATCAGGGTCTAACCTCATTTATTTAAACAGTGACAAACCCAGGTTGTTACATTATACAGGTAAAAGTACAAAGTATGACATTTATCATGAGTCCGGTTATATACCCAATGTACCATTTGTCTATCAACACCATGTAACAGTCCAACACACCCGCATTTGGCCAAAGATGAAAAATCTACTCAAGCTTTCACTTTTCTGTAGGGATATATGCTTTCTACAGGCATTGTACTAGTATTAATAAATTATATTCATTTTATGTAAAATATAAAAAGCTCTACCATAAATGTGGAGTAAAAAGTAGAACATGTCCCTCTGAAATGTAGTGGACTGAAGGTATTAATTAGCATCATAATACTAAGCATACTAATACTGCATATTACACATATCAAACTTTCTATCACTATCCACCACAGGTGATTCTGAACACGTCATTGAATCACAGTTTGGCTGTAAATGCTTTCTTTTCTTTGTCCCTGTCCCAGACTCGGCTGTCTCCGAGGGAGTGTGTGAGGAGTGCGTGTACAGCCTGGAGATGAGCGAGGGCGACGCCAAGCCGGCAGAGGTGTACCATGGGTCGGAGCTGCAGTGCACGGTGGGCAGCCTGCTGCCCGGCGCCACGTACAGCTTCAGGCTGCGGGCCGCCAACGAGGCCGGGGTGAGGGAAACAGATTGGCAAAGGAAAAAATAAATAGAAAAACCTATCAAGCGGTAATCCGCCAAGCAAGACCAACAAATTCTGTACATTTCATGGTCTCTGGGGGAAAAAAATCGCTTCCCAGATGAAACACTTGCATCAGAACCGTGCGACACGTCAGCCTTTTCTAAATCTATAAAAGCAATTGTCATTTCTCGCTTGACTAGCAGGATTCACTCTCATGTAATCTACTGTGCATGGGCTGTGAGGCCTGTTAATTGGATCCAAATATGTTTAAATAAATCTAAAAGAATTTTTTTTGTCATAGCTACACACACACACACACACACACACACACACACACACACACACACACACACACATACACAAATTCAAAGGGATGAGTACCCATTGGGTCAGAGTGACCCAGACAGAATAACAACGGCTGTGTTTGGGTGGAGAAATGTTCCACAGTCTGAAGCTCTCATCTTATTGGTTCGATCATCCATACACACACACACACACTAAGTACCACTTTGACATGCTGATAAAAAGCTGGTACAAACACAGCACACACATATTACAGACACACTTAAAAATAGGAAGAAATGCACAGACCACACCACTCTTGCCTATACAAAATCACAGCCACTTGTGATCAAACACACCTCTTATCATATGTGTGTGTGCGTGTCTTTTCTTCCTCCTAGTTTGGAGCGTACTCGGAGCCAACAGAGGTTACGACTGCAGCGGGTCCTCCTGGCCAGTGCGGGGCACCACTCATAACTCTCACCAATAACACCTGCGTAACGCTTAACTGGGAGGTGAGAAACACAACACATGCAAGTCAGAATTTTACTAAAGAAAGAAACCGTGCAAAGCAAATAAGAGACAGACGGAGGAAAAAAAGAGAGAGAAAGAGAGAGAGAGAGAGAGGCCAAATTTATTAAGCCGCTCTTCTGAGCTGTCAAAAATAAGTCAGCCTCCTCTTTTTCTCTTTCCACTGACGTACAAACCTTCTGCTTTAAATTTGTCTGCTGGGGCCGTTGTTGACAAGTAGACCCAGGAGTCTCTGTAGTTCATAGCTGGATGACATTAGTATCCAATCATTATTTCCCAGTGGCCTGCTTTAGCGTGGCACTTTTTTTTCATTTATTTCCAAGTTCCTGTTCATTTCCCGGAGCTGAGTGTGTGTGTGTGTGTGTGTGTCACAGAGTCCCGAGGGCTCGGGTACAGACATTTCCGAGTATCGTTTGGAGTGGGCGCGGGAAGACGAACCCATGGAGCTGATCTACTGTGGGTCGGCCACGCAGTGTGAACTGTCAGACCTGACGCCTGCCACGGATTACTGCTGCAGGCTACAGGTAATGCACGCCGCCGCCCCACAGGCCACGCCCCCGACCACGGGTAGCATCTCACCCAACAACACAAACACAGAAGGCCGATCTGGATTAATTTCTTTTAATCTGGTGGATAAATATCTTCCCTCTCTCTCCCTTACTCTTGTTCTATTTTGTGAAGAGCCAATAAAAGCATGTTTTATGGCCCACTTCTTTATGAGCTGGTTTATAAAATAAAAAACCTAAAGGACGCCACAATGTCACCCTGACATCCTAAACAATGCCTGAGTTGTTGTGTTTTCATGATTTGTATTACATCCGTGTCCGCATGTAATAAAAGGCCAAATATCCCCCATAAGCAGAAAGCAAAACGCTGTCACACAAGACCTGAAAATGAACCTATCCTGTAGCAGAGTTTCAGATCTGCACAGCTTGACATCCACTTGTTTTACGAGAGCGTTTTAAATAGCCAGACGGTAACGCGGGATAAGGTAAATCACGGGTTACTCATATTTCTTTAGGTTTGAAAACCTAAAGCCGTGAAATATACTGTGACAACGGATGATAAATCTGAAATATTGCTGAAGTACAATCTTTCATGTCAGGCCATCAAAGTATGTTGATGGTTTACGGCCAGAGGAGAAGCACTAAGTCTGGCGAACTTGTATTTGTCTTCCGAGCGATCAGAAGACTTTCTGTAAGTTTAAGGTTGCCGTCAATGCCCGACACACACGGCGCATTCTTCTTACAAAAAGTGAGCACTCATCATGTTTTGGAAGTATTGCTGATGAATCCATCAAACCTCACGGATGAGTTGTTCCGTCTTTATCTTGGTATAAAATGGTGCAATAAAGACGCTACAATGTGCACATTGCTTCCATGTTGAAACAAGTGCCGGGAAGCTATTGCTTTTTTTTTTTTTAAATGGAGCACATATTTCTAATATGAATTACCTATTTTGTATTTACAGCTTTAATGAAGTCACAAAGTTTTTAAGAGAAATGTTGTGGAAACGCAGTACATGAAATTTTGTCATTCATTGATTCAAGGGCAGTAATGTGCATTGCATTAGCACAGCTGTCTGCCTTCCTGATCAAACCTGCCCAAGCATGAATAAAGCTCAAATGGCTTTACGAGGTTTTTTTCTTTTAAAAAAGCGATAATTTGCTACCTCATTTTACACCATTGTTCTTAAACAATAGTTTATCCATTGAATAGAAATGTCAAATAATCCACTTTTCAACATGCAGTGAAGGGGCGGGATGCTTAGGTTAAATTTGCTTAATGCCACACAAAAATCACGGAGAGTGGTCTGATGCTTTGATTTATTTTTTAAAAAAGTGGAAAAAACATTGTACCTTCAGCTGCCAGGGATGTATTTTTTGCATACTGGCATTTCGTTTTTTGGTTCCCTCTCATTGAGTTAGTGTGAGGCGTTGAATTAGACCACTGCAAATCACAAGCAATTGAAGGGCGCCTAATAGGGGATACTTGAGTTGAGTTCAATATATAGATATAAATTCCCACACATCTAATTTGAATTCATCTTCTGCTGCTAGTTTTCATCTTTTATTTCATTCTTTATGTCTTCCCCCTCTCTATTTTACTTCCCTAGCTCTCCTCTGTTCATTTCACTTTCATCCGTCTGTTATCATCCTTCGTCTCTGCTCACCGTGTCCGTGTTTGCTTCCCTCCTAGGCGGTGAACCAGGCGGGCGCCGGTCCCTACAGCGAGCAAGTGAGTTTCCGGACCCCGGCGACGAACCCCGACCCGGTGTCCTCCTTCAACCTCCTGGACCTGCCAGTGTCGGCCGAGTCGGGCCACTCCCCGTCTACCTGCCTCTTCCTGAAGTGGGACGAGCCCAACAGCAACGGGGCGGAGATCAGCTGTTACATCATCACCATGGACGACCAGACCATCACCGTGGAATCGGGGACGAGTCACCTCGTCTCCGACCTGCAGCCAGACAGCGAGTACAGGTACTGACGTGAATGAGTAGGAAACGTCTGCAATGAATCCTGGACACGAGCTGTGATTTGATGTTAATGAAACACTGCCGCTGTGTCACTCCATGTGTGCTACCAAGTAGAAATAATGCCCAGATATACTACCACAGACATTGAATATTGTGATTAGTTGGCAAGTGTTTGTTAACACTAAACATCAGAGCATCCGCTCAATACTTAAACATAAATCAATGCAGAAAACTGCATTAATAAACCTGTTTTAACTGATATATTGACCTTATATCAGCAATGAAGACGAGATTCACACACTGAAACTTAGTTACATAAAGTTGACACCAGTTTCCAAAGTTGCTTTTACAGATTGAGGGGAACTGTAGTGTTGGATGAAAATCATTTTGTCACTTGTTAAAGCGAATTGTGATTTATTGGTAATGTACAAATATTGACTATAGATATACTCTAGAATAAAAGACCAATTCAGCCAGAGAATACTTGATTATTTGATAAAAAATAATATTGATAACATTTATTAAAATGTGCAATTTTTTTAACTTGTTTAAAGAATATGCATAAAACATTATACATAATATTTTAATCCAAAAATTGATTATACAGTGATAAACGTTGTATGCGACAAGTTCTCAGAGGTGATAGAAGTATACAGAAGCCACTTCAGACCCTGTATACCCACACAGTGGTAAACAACTACTTGTTTAGCTAACAATTCTGTAAATATATATATATAAATGTGTGTGTGTGTGTGTGTGTGTGTGCATTGGGTAGTGATTTCCTCGAATTGGGAGGAAAAAGAGGGGCATCCAAAGCAGGGGGATATGTAAAGTGGCATTGTGATCACACATCATTGTTTTCATTCTGAGGTTGTTTTTGTCCCAATGTCACTCTGCTCCCTTACATAAGCGCTGCCACTGAGGCAGAACATCGTGCATGTGTGTTTGTACACAGGGTGTGTGTGTGTGTGCTTGAGAGTCTGCTTATGGAGGTTCTTGTGTGTGTGTGTGTGTGTGTGTGTGCGTGCGTGTGCCAGTGACGGGAAATTCTGGTTGTTATTTACAGCAGTGGGGTACTTCAAATATTAATATTCCTATTTGTTTTGCCCGTATGGCTTTGTGAAGGACCACAGCAAATGTTGTTTTCTCTGCCAGGAGTGGGGCGGGGTACTCCTTATTGTTGTTTAAACTGAGGTGTTTTTTCCTCGTATAATATATATAATATAAATAAAAAATAGTAATTTGGATTTTTAAAATTCTTTCTTTTTCTTTTTTTTTTTTTTTAGAATTTTTATTTCGGGGATCACTAGTCCCTAATATTGCCTTATATCTGTAATTGCAGCTAAAAAATATGGTGGATAATTTAGTTGAAGTTACAACCCGCACAAAGTACATCCTAAAAGTTGTTTTACTTCTTAATAATACTTTTCTGTGTGCTATAGTTGGAAGCGGAGACTTTTGTTACAGCTGTCCAACAGTAACCCTCTGTTTTCGCTCCATTAATGATGTTAAAAGGTATTTAAGTTTGCTGAGACACCTCAGTTGGATAATTTCACATAGTCATGCATCGCAGAAAACTAATATTCTATAAAGCTGCGCTGCTGAAAAGTGCAATTTAACACACACACAAACTCTCTGGCACAATTATGCACCTTTTTACGATTTAAAAAAGAATAGTCAGCTGTATGCTCAATCAGTAAGCTGAGTAGACAGAGGATGACCTGTCAGGGGATTGTGTGTTTTTTCAGGAGGTGTGGATGCCTTCATGCCGAAGTCTCCTAACTCTTTTTTCTTCATTTCATGATAGAACGAAATGCTGTGAAAGAGAAGCATCTTCGATTGATATGTAAATCCTAACACAACTACATCTAATCCCTTTATCATCAGAAAGCTACGCTTCTTTATCCGTCTGTCGCTATCCTTCTCCTCAGCCTCTCATCATCTTTTTTTATCTATTTGCTTGCCTAGGTGGATGAATGTTGCCCTTTTTCTTCCGCCTTCACTCAGCCGCACGAATTCTAATGAAAGGTTAAAGTTACAGAGTATCAGTGATTAAATGTCAGACAGTTGCTGCTCTCCAGCCAAGGGTCTCTGATGTGGATACAGTCAAACCGATGAGGAGTTGGCAGGAAAGAAGTGTGAGGGAGGGAGGGGAATTCTCTAGGAAAGTAGCAGGGGTGTTTTTGAAAAACAGAAATCCATTTCTGGCAGTGCTTTTTAATTAACAATAGATGTCTTGCTGTGTGTGTGTGTGTGAAAGTTAGTGTATTTATGATGTTGGTGTATGGACACCATATGTACGCTGTAGGCCGTCTTTTGTTACCCAGCTCTAGATTGTCCTGTTGGAAAAATAAACTTCATAGGAGTTCAAAATAAGACATCAAATGGCATATATGTCCAAGTCTCATCCTGTTGAGTGCATTGAATTGTAATGAGAGAGAGGATCACAGCAGCGTCCAAGGTTGAAGCTAATACGCTAGGATAGCCTTTACTCATAAAATTACCCACCATTAGACCAATAGGTCTGCAATCACAGAGAGACAAACAAGGTAACGACATACATTATGCAGCAGTTTTCTCCAACCCTGCGCACTCATTCTCACTGAAATGAAAGCAAACAACACGTTGCATTTACACCACTTACGTTTTACCCTAAATGTACCAGTCTCATAGACCAGCCTACGTGTTCTCTCTCTGCACCACAGTGTACAGATCCAGGCGGTGAATGCCATCGGCTCCAGCCCCACGAGTCCACCCCTGCTGGTGAGGACACGCCCCCTCCCTCCAGCCCCGCCCCCTCTGGAATGCTCGGCGGCCGGCCCCCAGAGCCTGAAGCTGAAGTGGGGCGAGAACGCCAGCAACACGCACACGCGCGCCCTGCTCTCCGACGACATGGTCTACACACTACAGATGGAGGACAAAAACCACAGGTGGCGTGAACACACACACTGATCTATATGCCTCTTACATTGCTGTGGGTGTGTAGCCGATGACACAGGGTGTGAGGTCATAAAAAACAAAGCCACTTTTTATGTGCTTCTCCCCTCTCTTTCTTTCTCTCTCTGTGTTGTTGATACATTCGTTTGACCCATAAAGATTTGATATAGTAAATAATATAACAAGCTTTTTAACATACAATACAGTCCAACTGTTTTCCCTTTGTGCCTCGCCCATTAATCATCTCATGAGACCTCAGATTTATCTGGCGGCTGGACTGAATTAACGGATTGTACACACTGATGCTTTAGTACTAATTATCTAATGATGTGATAAATAACAATATATCAGTTAGAGGACCAAACCACTACTTTTACCTAATGTGCATTTTGTAAGATTTAGCAGCATCTAGAGCAGGGGTCCCCAAACTTTTTCCTGCAAGGGCCACATAACCTTTCCCTTCTCTGATGAGGGGCCGGGGTGTTATCTTGTAATCGAAAAAGTGTGACGATTGCAGGAGTGCCTAAATGTAAAAATTCATTGTTTTCAGTCAGAAAAAAAATAATAACACTATTAATGAAATAAATAATAAACCAAATAAGTCGTTACTGAATTTAACACCCACATAAGGCACCTAACTATAGGGTGCAGGTTTTATATAGATATAAATAAATAGATATATACAAAAATAGAGTGGGAGCAAAACTGAGTTTGGTTGTGCTTTATTTAAGTATTGATCACAAAGTACTAACATTTTTTAATCATCGCAGGCATGGTAAAACACACAGATTAAACAAGCACACAAGTGTGCGTATTTAAAAATAGAGCGGGGTAATGTTTTCAATCAAACCATCAGTCCTCATCCTCTGTTTCTAATTCCAACAGCAGCTAAATCTCCATCAAACATGCCAGCTTCATTTTCCTTACTTTCTGAAAGGTTCAATTTTCACTTCTTCTGCTAGCTTTACTGCTTTTAGTCAAATTATGACCGTTGAAATGCTTCTCCCACTCGCTTTTTGCTCGGTGATCCACTGATCGAGTTTTTCCTCCAACTGCTTTTTGTCCACGGAAACTCTGCTGCATCTTTTATTAATCTTAAATTCTCTTGCGGCTGCTGTATTTCCATGTTCGTCCGTGTAACTGATTGCCTATAGTTTAAACTGTGCTTTATAAGCGTGTTTGATTGTTAAAACAATGATGTTCTGCATAACACACATCACCGTTCTTTTATATACAATCCACGAAAATGTAAGACTTTCATGTGCGCCTTATAGTCGTGAAAATACTGTATATGGAAAAAAAAAATTAAAATGCTCTCTGGTATTGTTCGGGGGGCTGGACCAAATGTGGAGGCGGGCCTTAGTTTGAGGACCACTGATCTAGAGGAATAGCCTGGGAAAGGAATAGAAAGCCACCATGTTTCTACAGAAGCCCGGAATGGCCAAACAGTACAAGCTGCACTTCTACTACTATCGGTGTGGAGCGATATGGTTGAATGCACGGTACAAAGTATTTTTTAACATCAATTTTATGGTTATCTTGTCAATTTTGTTTTTGTTCAGTAGAGGCACTCGTTAACAATTTGTATACTTCTGTAGAGGCTAAATTAATGAATATTTTACATATCGAACCTCCGCTAAGGCAAGATGAGGAGAAACAGTGACATTCCCCTCTCACAACCTCTGGGTCACCTTGCCAGCACTCCTGTCAGACTTCTCAACCCACAGCTCATCAATAGAGCAAATTAGAGCCCAGAAGGTCAATACCACACACACACACACACACACACACACACACAAGCACAAGAGGGACAGAACATTGTGTGCACATTCATGCAAAGTTAGAAGAATGTGTGTGGATCTGTGCACTTGCTTGTGCATGTGTGCATGTGTGCGTGTGTGTGTATATGTGTGCCTGTGTGTGTGTGTGTGTGTGTGTGTGTGTGTGTGTGTGTGTGTGTGTGTGTATATGTGTGTGTGCGCGTGTGTGTGTGCACAGAGTAACCAGATGTACCGTGAAGCAGTCACGTTGAGGGCTTGTGGAGCCAGCCTGGATACAGCCTCCAACAATCAACCTTCCATTTAACTGAGTGCCCGGGCAGGAGTGACAAGGAGTTAAACAGGGAAACAGAGAATTAACTGGCAGAGGAAGTGTGGAAGAGGCAGAACACTGGCAGAAATAAGCCACAAAATTAGAAAGGGAACAAGAGGAGGGTAGAGAAAGAGAGAGAGAGAAGGGGCTTTAAATAGATTGTGGTTTAAATGGGGCCGATTGAGTCTGAGAGCAGGATGCACAAAGAGGCAGGGAACGGCCTGAACCGAAAGGCCACTTGTATCAATCAGAATAATAATGGCACTATAATCATACAGCACTTTATGCTCAAAGCGTTTTGCAGAGAAGTGGAGAAACTCGCCTCGACCGCCACCCGTACATAGCAGCCACGTGTGTCAGTGGGCCCGCCACACATCAGCCGGAGGTCGGGGGAGAGGAGGAGGAGGGGGGGGTGAGCGCTGAGGGGATGATTAGGGACCAGATGGAGACTACCAGGTTGGGACTCTGCCAGGACAGTGGGGGAACCCCCTTATTCACCGTGATAAGTGCCCCGGGGATTTTATAATGACCAGGGTTTGTCTCATCCACCGTGGGATGGAAATCATGACTCACAATACACGGGTCATTATAAAAATCACAGATAGATAAGTAGATATAGGCAAAAAAAAAAAAGATTTATTTATTCATTTATTCGCTGCATTGCGGTGTCAATTTCACAGAATCCACCGGTCCACTGCTGGCAGGGAGTTGCCTCTCTCTTGCCAAGAAAAAGAAAAATCGAGGGTAAAATGATATATGATGTTAGTGTATCAATAACGTATCGCAAGGAGGAAATATTGTGATATATATATTGCAATGTCCAAAGGCACAGCATCTGTGTCACTACACCGGAGGGGGTTAGGATGTTTAAACAGCAAATCTTTGTGCCCACCTGTCAGGTCATGTCACCTCCCTCTAGGATTGTGGTTGGCCGGCCGTCCCCTGTTTGAGTTAAGGCTTGGCTGCCGTCACGTTGGCACCGGGGCACCTCGGAGCCCTGGATGGGCCAGAGTGCAGCAGGCGACAGATGGGGCTCTGCACGTCAGGCTCTGTTAACCTCAGATACACACACACACACACACACACACAGATACAAACAGTGTTAAGCACATAAGTACTGGCCAAATGGAAACAGCTTTCACACTTAGGGTAGAATTTTATTTACTCTCTTCTACTTCACACAGTGATTATTGTGGCTGTGAGTAAGTTGCTGTGTTTTTGTGTCTCCATGACCACATTTAATATTCATATATATGTGTGTGTGTGTTCATACTATATATGCATACAATATGTCTGCAAACACACCTTATCTGTTTCAGATGGCATCCTGGTATTTGTTGTTACCATACCAATAGCGTTACCATAATATTGTCCTTATTTGACTTTTTAACGATTTAACTACTATATAAAGTATTTGCCCATGTCCCTCAGTGGCCTTTTGTTTTGTTTAAAAATAGATAGAAATCAGTGTCTAATTTGACATTAGTCTGGCCGCTTATACTTTCCTTGGAGCATTGCTGCAGTCTGATAATAGACTGGGAATGGTTACGTGAACTGGGAGCAGAGTGATTCATGGCTTGCATTTTCCCTTCCTCCTATCAGGGAAGACTTTTTTTTGTTTTATTTAAATCTATACCAGAATATACCGTACAACGAAAAGTTTACATTTTGCTCCAAGTTTATATGCAGATCCTTTCCTGAAAAACAAATGTAATATCATAGAAAAGTTTGAGTTTTTTTTGGCTGGAAATCTTTTCAAAATATCAGAGATTACGGATTCACTAGACACAGATTGACATTTCTGTTATGAAAATAACATTTTTTTTATTATGTAAAACAAGTAAATACTTGAAAAACTTTGTGTGTAGTGAATCTGTAATCTATGAAAGTTTCACTTTTGGAATGGATTTAATGGTGGGAAAAAAATAACCTTTCCACCACAATATTCTACTTCTATGGAAAGCGTCTGTTCATTGGGTTGGATTTTATTTATATGTGCACTATGTATAAGAAATTTAGTTAATTAATTTCTTGTTTCTTTATAGACAATTTATAGTCTAAATAAAGGTAGGGTTTCACATAGTTGACACTTCATCACTGTGATTACAATGGCTATTATACTTAACTGTGATTATTTAGTAATCGTGAAGCATAATGTGTAGTCATGGCAGTGAATAACACTAAATAAACTGATAACTCTGTTGGCATCAGTAAAATACATACAAAAGCAGCATCCCTCTTCTCTCCATCGGCATCATTTCCTCCATAAAGAAACTGCCCATAAACTCTAATTGACTGATTTCTAACGATGAAATAAGCGCCGGAATGACAATGTGTGACTAACAGTTTCAGCCGAAATACATTAGTGGCTTTGTTAGTAGGTGACTGGCAACAGATGACTGCTCATTTCCTGACAGGACGCCGCCCCCTAACGCTCTGCCTCCTCTCGCTTTATCGTCACAGTTTTTATCAGAATAAATTAGTCGTAATTTCTATGATTGGTTAAATTGCCATGGAAACCTGATCAGCGCTAATCATGATGTATCGAGGGGGCCGGGAAAGGGCACGGTGAGATAAGAGGCACGGAAGTCTTGAAAATATATTGCTCCGTAAACAAACATATCAAATAGCCGGGCGCAATTTTGCAAATGCAATTTCCGATTTTGCCGATAAATTGAATTTGTGTCATTTTTTTTTTTTTTTTTTTTTTTTTTAACCAAGTCCGCTGACTGCCGCCGTCTCTGCGCGGCTCGCCGCTGAACTTTCTTTGCCTCTGCCCAATGTGATATATGTTTAATCATCTGATTTTCAGAGGGGTGACTTCACCTTTGGAAGACCTCTAGAGGAAACACGTCCCCCCCCATACACACACACACACACACACACACACACACCCAGCCCATCATTTACCTTCTGTTTTTCCCCCAGATTTCCATATCATATAATGGCTGTATTAGATGATGAAGGGAGCTGATCCCTCAGGTTCTATATGAAATGGCCTTTCTTCCCTTCCCCCCCCCCCCCCCCCCCCCAGCTCATTTCTGCAGCCGTATCTCCCTGTATGCAGACTTGTTGCTCATGTTCTGTCCTCACTCACCCACAGATTTCTTTTTCATTTTCGCCATTTTTTCCCCTCACGCTGTTATTGCTTTTTCACCGCTCTCTGGGATGGATTGATTTTTCTCATTTTACTCTCTCTTCATCTCTCAGCATCTGTTTTACCCAGAATGCATTCTGGTGTTTGAAATATAAGTGCACCATGGCAACGCAGGCGGCGCAGGTTAATGCGAAACATCTTTTAGGCGAACTGGAGAACAGGCACTCGGGGAGAATCCTGGGTGTTTTCCTTTATTAGAATTAAACATCCATCTGTCCTTTGCTGCATCTCACAGCGATTCTTTCATCTCTCATCTGTATTAGTGTAGATTCATTCTTTTTTCATTTTAAAACATTTCCTGTATTTCATGGACATGACATGGAGATATACAAATATACAGTGATTGATTTACATGTCTAAGGTGAAATAACATCAATAAGGTCATCAGTTGTTTATTAATTTTATTATATAAAAATAGGATACACAACATATAAATAAAAGTTTTTAGCTTTAGAAAATGAGAGATAATTATTTTCTCTTATTTTTATAGTATTTTATCAGCAGACCGAACATTACTGTTTTTTTTAAACATTTTTAGTATCTACCCATCTATCAGTCAGCCTGTTTGTTCCATCTTCCTATTTTCCTGCCTTCCTCCTTGCCGTTTGCTTCTTTGTGCACAGCCCTCAGTTCTTCCACTCAGGCGGCCAGCAGGCGATTCAGCAGGAAATCAGGAAGGTGTTTGTGTCGAACAGTAATCTTATCATTGGGTGCCTTAAAATACCCACGTAAGCTTCAACGGAAGCAGGCAAAAATTGCTTTAAGCTATATTCACTATATTGTAACCAATAACAAAAAAGGGTTATATTGTGCATATTTGATAATGACAATAAATTAGTATTAATAATGTGGATCATATGTTCATTTACTTTGGGAATCATAGGCTGTTTCCACTTCTTACTATTCAACATTGTAGGGGAAAAACAATAAATAACCTTTCTGTGGATTTTTGAAAATATTTACAGAGATTTACCCTTTGGATATTTGCTGAGATATACACTATATAGTCATATAACTGGTGATCACAGTCTTTCCTCCAGCTTTTTCTGTGTGATTTGAATCCCACCCAAACTTTTAGATGCAGTTTAAAAAAAAGAAGGAGATACTAACCAACGCAGTTGTTTCCCAGGTGCGGGACAACAACAAGGTGAACTCCGGAACCAAACTATATCATTCACATTCTGTTGTATGAGGCTTTTCGCATTCCTCTGAATGGGTACAGAAAAGTCTCCTCCTCTGGCCCCGTCTGCTCCTTTTTGTGGTTAATTGATCATCTGTTTGGAGGCAGTTCATCTCATCAAACGCCTCCCGGTGATTGGGCCCAGTATTAATTGTTTTTCTACTCTGCCACTCAACTCTCTCCAAACGAGAAGGGGCCGTAATTCACTGTGATTAAAGCCTTAATTCGTTACTGTAGATGTAAAAACCCGTTTTCTGGCCTTCTGTTTGTTGGGGAGGGAGCGATAACATTGTGTGTGCATGCATGCTTGTGTGTGTGTGTGTGTTTACTCTAAGTTCCAGCAGCCAGGCAAACAATTAGCAGCACCATATATCAGCCGGGGGAACGCTTCACTTCTCCGTAGTGCGGCTACATAAAGAGCTCATCAGGATTTATAGCCTCCTGCTAAAGCGTGACCTCGCTCATCTCTTCATTCTCTCCTCGCCGTCCTCTCGCAGCAGAGCTTCCATCATCGTGTCCACTCCTATAATTACCAGTCAACCCGTCCCTGCCTTTATTTCTCCTCTCATTCATATCGTCCTCTGACGATCCCCTCCTGTTATACACCCCCCTCCTCGCCGCTGAGCCCAGACTTTTACCTGATTGCGCTGAAATGCCGAGAGGCGAGATAAACAACCTCCTTCCCCCGACTCAAATCCCCCGTTTCTCCCCAAACTCGCTCATTCGCTCACTTATCATCCCTCCTTCAGTTCAGTCCTTCGGTCCAACCAGCCAGAAACTTTTTTTTAGCGCTCATTTTATCAGATTTGTGACTATGGCCTGTCAGTATTTGTCCTGTGTATTCATAAATCTAAGCGCTATCTTCTTTTCTGTTTTTTTTTTTTTTTAAGATGCGCTCCTCTCTCTTTTGTCAGCATTCCTGTCACTTTTCAAGGTCTATTCTTATTTTTCAAGTCAAGCCCATCTCAAGGTGACATATGCTAAGCATATGTTGATGCACTAGAGTCCCATGCACTGGCTGGTAGAAATGAATAAGACCAGTGACCAAACACACAGCAGTATGAGAAGTCGCATCTTTTTATTTTTTTTAATTAAATGCTGTATTAATTCTTTAATCAGTCATCCAAATTCAAGGAAGCATTCATCACTTCCATCATGAACGTGGTCTGAATCGGTCCCCTAAATTAATTACAGCATGTGATTAGTGCAATCCGTGTATTGGAGCCACAATCTTTACTGCTGTCCAAGTTCTGTCTCCTTATCTCTCCCTCCTCCCAATCTATCCACAGCACCATCCCTCCGTTCTGTCACCTTCACGTGCTTTATCTCGACCTTTCACTCTCTGTAGGTTTCGCGCGGCCCCTCCCTGCCGCATTTCTCATTTTCACATTTAGATTTGTGACTCATCCTGTCTCCCTCTCTCTTATCCTCCAGGTTTGTGACGATCTACCGCGGGCCCAGCCACACCTACAAGGTGCAGCGGTTGACTGAGTCCAGCAGCTACAGCTTCAGAATACAGGCCATCAGCGACGCTGGGGAGGGCCCGTTCTCTGACACACACACCTTCTGCACCACCAAGTCTGTACCCCCTGCCCTCAAAGGTAAACCCAACCGGCCAAAGTGTGTGTGTGTGTGTTTTTTTTTCTTGTATGTGCTTTTTCATCCACGATGAAAACAAAACTGCTTCTCTCCTGAATCACACATGTTTGGAAGTCCATATTTTTTTCTCTCCACTTTGTTCCCAGTAATGACTTTCTCAGTCTGAAATAGCAGTTCACTTAATTATGCTGCGGCAATGAAACTTGATTGAAAAAAAAGGTTTCAGTTATGTATGAATCAGTGTCTTAATGCTTTGCTCAGCTAGACACTGAGAACTATCTCCCAGCTTTTGTTGCTATAACCAATGAAATCCAAAGTCTTTATGGGAGAGGAAGGCGTGTCTCTGTCGCCACTATCCAAGCAGCCGTCTTATGTCTTATGTTTTGACTACGTTTACAACCACCTACGGCTTTTCTAAGGCTTCCACAGAATCCCACCCCCTCCAAAAAAAGAAAAAGCTTTACATTTCCCATCCAGAATGATCAGTTTGATCCGTTCTCATTGAGCAACCACTTGTAGCCTCCTTTACCGCCACCAGCATGCTGTTTCTGCTGTAAACCCAGAGGCTGCGGCTTGATCCCGCTATCACAATCGCAGCAAATACCACCCTCTCAGGCCATGTATAACCAGGGAGGATTGTGGGAACGACTGGCACTGGCCATAAACGTGCAGCACGGCGACCGAACATCAATAAAGGGGTAAAGCGTCGGGGCCTCCAGATGCTAAACTTCTTCTGCAAAGCTGTCGCAGCCGTATTTTTTTATTTTCTGCGAGGTCCTGCGAATCAGCGTTCACCCGCAACAATAAAACACGGAAGATGAGGCTAATCAGGGAACGCGGTGCCGAGATAACGTAACCTGTGCTGTTTATTGCACAGCAATTAACGCAGCATTTGATTATTGTTGCTTTGTTGTTTTTGCTAGTGTTAAATGACCCTTTCCCCCCAGGATGTTATTGCTTTGCAAAACAATTATCAACATTGAAAAACAAAGTTATTGCACAGGAATAGTCTGGTCTAATATTCTCCCATGCAGATAATCATTAACATGGCAGCAAGCATGATATGGAGCATTAGACTGTAGCAGGGAGGCAGATGCATATATTATAGAATCATTAATAGGTGGTTAACTGTTGGATCTTTTTCTCTGCTGCTGTCATGTGATCAATATGATGTGTCCACCCCCCCACAGCTCCCAGAGTGCACCAGCTGGAAGGAAACATGTGTGAGATCACATGGGAGACAATCCCACCAATGAGAGGGGATCCTGTGAGCTACGTGCTCCAGGTGCTGGTGGGACGCGAGTCAGAGTACAAACAGGTTGGTGCGGCACACACACACACACACACAAACACACACACACACACACAAATGAAGATAGTGTTGAGTGTTCCAGTTTGCCCCGCTTCCATTTTTATTTTGTTAATTCCTCATTTTTTTTGTGGACAGCGGTTTTCTAATCTGCTCTGAGGAGCAGAATAATTCAATTTGCATCAGTGGGAAAGAGATTACAGAGCACTCAGCCAGCCGCACAAACACACACACAAACGCACACACACAATTGCACATGGAAGACAAAAACGCATGCTCCTTTCCTCCCAAAACGTCCCCACTCTCAGACACTTCTGCTCTCCCTGAGGTGAAAGATGCAGCATTCTGAAATTGGTCATAGTCCCCCAGTGCCAGTAGTACTATTGAATGGGATTGAAGGATTTTTTAATAAGAAACGCGGCACAGAAACAATTGAAAAAGATTCTGGCTGCACTTGTAAGCCGGTGATTGGGCGGCTGGCAGTCGGAGCGATGAGCTGACTCGCAGACAAAAAGACATTTGTCTCCGGGGCTGCTTTACTCCCCGTTATTGAATTACTGAATGGTTGGAGGGAAGGAATGCCATTACTCACCAGCAGACGCCACCGCAGCTGTGTATGTGTGCATGTGGGCATTTGTTATACGTGTTTGCTTATTTCATTAGTGGAACACACATCGGCTGTCGATACCAATCTGTGACGCGGCTTGTCAAATGTTTGCAGGCCTCCCCTCGCTTTTGTGTGTTCTCCAGTCAGTGAGTGGATTCATTCACAGAATCACATATTTATCTTCTCCATCTACTGTGCGAAAGGAAATTGTTCCGTCTGAGGACTAAAATTATTAACATTGTTGCATAAACACATGTACTGTCATTCTGTAACTGCTGCCTTGAAATAAACGTGATAGGATGACAAAAATGTTTTTGCTGCTCTCACGTCACAACTTATATTACCATATTTATCAGCAACAGGACAGTTCCAGTAAGCTTGAAGAAGCAAAAGAACATTGATACACCGACAGAGTATAACCACACCACTGGGCAGGTTTTTCACTCGTTCGGTACAGAATAATTGAAGAAGGTCCTTCACTGTTTGCGTGTTTGGGACAAGTGTCCGTTGGAAGCTCACTTTCCTGAGAACCCCTCCCACAACTGACTTCACACTCAGCACCACGGTCCCTCAGGTCCTCTGCAGAACATCTGCCAAGTCTGAAGTGGACCTGATGGATGGTTCCCTGTCTAGATAAGTTCTGTTGGACACTCATTCAACCAACCATTGCGTAATTTGGCCACTATTGGCCTTGCTTTTAATTTGCTCCCTGTGATATTAGACCGTGTGTATTCAGTTTCCAGAATATTCAGTGCATCCCTAATATAAAGCATACGGTTCAAGTGATATAACAAAGATAATGATGATTATAATTATTTATATCACTTTCATAACATGAAATGCCTCTCAACATGCTTTTCAAAAGACAATATGACATGCTTTGTCATATAGGCGCGCTGCGTGTTTTGGTTGGTCCACAGAGGCTCTGCACCACCTGCTGACGACTGCTTCAAAATGTGTGCCCGCCAGTACACCAAGTACAAGTGTAAGGTCAATGGGATGAGCTGTTCTTGAAACGTGCGAGGAACGTAGGATACAGGCACAGACAGAGGGACATTCTGTCCTGTCTAGCGATGTTTCACCTTGCAACTGTCCAATCGTTGCTTTCAAGTGCCTTTGTTTTCAGGTCAGGTATTCGTATAACTTCATTTGTGGATTTGCCGGCACACGGCCCCTCTCTTGAATGTAATTTACACCTCGGTGCTGGAACATTAGGTGCACTGGTGGCGGTAGGCTGAATAAAAAATGTCATCAACAAAACTTCATTCTATAAATCTTGACTCGTTCAGAACCAAAAGACCGACATATGACTATTGTTGACTTCATTTAAGTGATTTAGTTGCAAGATGCACTTTATTTGCATGTATCAAACATCATGTATGTTTCACACTTACTCTACTCACACACAAAGAGGCTTTCGCCCTTTTTTGTAGACGTAAAATGGTAATCAATTTTAAGTTAAAAGAACAAGGTTGCTCTAGAGCGAGACGGCAGTCAACATTTCTTTTTGATTGCTCCCTAAATACAAAGCTGCAACATTTAAATCCCTCAGCAGTAGATAACTGGCCAAGATAACATCTGAAATTTCATTGGCAGGATGACACCATCAATAAGGTGATGCTGACATTGATGACTGGAATTCACTCACTCAAACAGTGAAGAACTTTACTTGTTTGGAATAATAGTACACATTGGGATATAATAAGTAACCTACAAGCGAGGACTGTTTGGCCACATGGGTTGATCAACAATCCAGGGTTGGGGTTGTAGTGTATTTATTGTCTGTTCCTGTTTTGTTAGAATGGAACTGGAACCCTGGTCAGAAGTTGAGAGCCATGTGTTGTACTTTCTTTAGGACTGTCTCAAGGCAACTGAAGGAGCTGATGTTGAATTGAGTCTTGACCAACTAAAGATATCTTTGACCAGGTATAGACAGTCCATGTTTGGAAGAGTAGACTTATGGACATATTGGCACAAGACAACTCTCCAAGACTCAGCATAATAAAGAGAGATCTACAATTCAGCCCTCAGAGATGCTTTCAGGATTCAGCATGTTTTTCACACCGCTCTGTTTTGGAATAAAATTCTATTTGCACAAGAGCACATCAAGAAACTCTGAAAAAACTCATTCTTCCTCTCTTTCCCTGCCCATCCAGGTTTTTAAGGGAGAGGAGGGCGTGTTCCAAATCTCTGGTCTCCAGGGCAACACAGACTACCGCTTCCGCGTGGGCGCCTGCCGCCGTTGCCAGGACACGTGCCAGGAGCTGTGCGGACCCCTGAGCCCCTCCTCCTTGTTCGCGCTGCGTCGCCAGGAGACGGCGTCGTCGGGGGAGCTGTGCGCCGTGGAGACGGGCAAGGGGGCGGGCCTGATCTCCAGCGATGAGCGCTTCGCGGCGCTGATCGTGTGCGTGTTCGCGGGCTTCTCCATCCTCATCGCCTGCTTGCTACAGTACTTCTTCATGAAGTGAGGGAATTTAAACTATAGGATAGAAAGAGAAAGCAAAATCACAGAGAAACTATATAGAAAAAAAAAAACGTCTATGAAAGAACCGAATGAAATCAAACACTTGAGATGTACTTCTAAGGCTATGTATGTGTTTTTTTTGTTTTGTTTTAAAAAATGTTTTTGTTTTTTTGTTTTCTTTTAGTCAAAGTATCGATCCAGGCTTTCCTCGCCTTGTTCCTGTTGTCTTCTGCCTTCACTCAGTTTGGTCTCATTTCTCTCTCTCTCTCTCTGTGTCTGTTATCTTTGTATCATTGTCTGTCTCATTTGTTAAAGGATCTGTCGAGGGAAGCCTTGTCTTAGCTGTACCTCGGTTGGGAAAGAAAACTGATAATCAAGCCTTAAAATAGCTGTGAGCAAAACAGTTGCTCCTCAGACTGACTTGCATGTTTTTTTTTGTATCTCTTTAAAACATATACAGCTAGAGAACATGTATCTTTCTTGACAGTCATTGCCTTACTTTTTTTTCAATGATTAATTTCTTTCCTTTTTTTTTTTTTTTGCTGCAGTCTTTATTCATTCAGCCATATTCCAATGTAGGCCTTCAAAGCTTTAGCCGTTCATACTGTTATTATCCAGTTTTGTTTCTACTCTACAGGCTGTCAGTCAACTCATGCAAACTGCACATGCTCTCACACACAAACGCGGACTGACAACGACACAACGATGCACACGATACACACAAACACACACACACACATACGCGCACGCACGCACACATACACGTACAATTACACTCATGCAATGACAATGAGAAACAAACTATTTTCCTCCTAAGAAGTCAATCACATATCTACTCAGCTTTTAACATTCAATCACTCACTCATTCAGCTACCAAAGTGATGCAATCCATGTGTGGTGTAAGATGCTGCTATCCTGTGATTTTATTATAACTAAGAAAGAATGGAAAACCAGTAATCTAATATATATACACACAATATATATATTATAACAAATATCTATGATGCTATAAAAGTGATGTAATATAAGTGATGGCAATGTAAGGTCTGAAGTACAGTGTGAAGGGGGGAGGGGTTGACTCTAGGTGCTCACAGACAGCAGCTCTGCGGTCAGCTGAGCTGAGACGGTTGAAGGAGCCCTCGCACGCCGGCCTCCGTTCACTGAACCAACCAGTCGCAGGCGTTTGAATGTTAAACCGTACGGGGCATAAACTGGCTTCAGGAAGCATAGGGGCTTGGACGGTGATTGGCTGCGACTTGCCGAGGGGGAGAAAAAAAGGAAGGGGGTCGCGGGGCTGAGCGTTCCGATCGGCTCTCGCTTCCATAACCGATCCATCTCAAGCACCGCTGCTCCGGCCTATTTATCTTTAGCTTTAGTAGCGCCAAAACCCAGAGGTGCTAACAGCCTGCCAGCTAGCCGCCATTCTCAGAGCTGTGTGTGTGCGTGTATGTGTGTGTGTGTTTGTGAGCGAGTGTGTGTGTTAACCAGGAAAGCCAGTAGGAGTTAGCTTGAGCTTTACCCCCTCTGCGACTCGGCCGGCCAGAGCAGTGCTGGAGCTGTAGTTCCTCCCTCCCAGCTCGTCTGTGAATCGATACGCACGAAGACTCCTCTTATCTCCTCTCCTGACCATAATTATATGTAATTACCTTTCGCTCTGGCCGCTCCTCCCTTGCTTTCGATCCATCCCATCCCTCTGCCCATGCACTACTCTCTCTCTCCATTAAAAGGTGCTTTATTGACATGTAATCAGAGCAGCAGCGAGTCTGTGGTCTCTCCTCGGACGGACATGTTCTCTGGGGACTTGAACTAATGCTCACTAAACAATCAAGCCTTTGGCAGAACACGATTCAACGGAACAGGGCATTCTGACACAAGTTACACCCCCCCACCCCCCTCCAAACTCCCCCCACTGCTCCCCAATCCCCCCCCCAAAAGACGAAGCCAAGGTACAGCCCGACACATGCCCCCAGATGATCCAAAGAAGTCACCCTTACCCCACCGCACGATTGGCCAACCACTCTGTCTGCCGGGGGCTGGGGGGGTAAGTGGGGGTTAGGTGGGAGAAAGGGGGTGGTGGTTTAAGGGGGGGCAGGCGGTAGCTCGGCCCCCGCCGCCACTCAGCTCTGATCGGCAGCCTGTAACGTACCTCAGGGAAAAGGCCTTACAGAGGGGAGATCTGACCCTGCCCCCCACCCCCCCAACCCCAATCCACCGCTGTCATCACAGCCGTCATATAGCCGCCGCCCCCCCCCCATCCGCTGTCCCCTTCCCTCCTCTTCTTCTGTTTTGATGCTGTATCTTGTCCTCTGTCTATGCTGTGCCTTGCTCCTGTATGTGTCAGTAAGCAAAGTGGTTTACTAGCTCAAAATACCTTTGCCAAAGTCGATGGGAAAGTTAAGGTAGAGTTCTTTTGTAGGTTTTATTTATACTATATATTTGCATACAGTACTTTACATGCCAATTACAGTGCAATCTTCATTTATTTATTGTTTAAAGTTTAAGAGACAAGTGTAGTTATATACTAATTTTTTTCCTTGTAGCATGTTTTTTTTTTCTTTTTAATGGATGTATGTTAGATTGTATGATTAAAGCCAGCATTCCTTATCTCAGTAACCCTTTAAGTATTTCTCTTAGAGCTGTTGGGAAAATGTAGCTCATCAGTCCATGCCTTGCAGTTATCATGCCATTTCAAACATGTAACCAAATGCCTATGTATTGTTTTGTTTTTTCTGATGATGTTTTTTTTTTTTTTTTTTTTTTTTTTTTTCATCTCCTGTTTTCGGCCACGCACAGCCGAGCAGTTCCTGTAATGCTTAGAGAGACATGTAGCAAAGCCGGGCCTTCACGGTCAGTTCAATCATCATCTGTATCGGGATAAACGTCGCCGCCTTTGGCTTTTTTGTTTTTCCGTTGTTGTTACTGTTGTTTTTTTTGTTCCTGATTAGTGTTATAATGAAGCTTCTGATATCTTTTTACTGATTTATTGCCAAAGTGCAGGCTTCTCGTGTCCACTAGATGTTGCGTTTCCAGATGTCCAGAAAGGGTTCTGTGATTTTTTTTTTTTTTTTATTTTCACGACACAGCATTACGATTTATTATTATTGTTATTATTATTCTCTGAAAAGGAAAAAAAAACATTAACTTGATCTGTGATTATGCTTCTTTTCATATTATCTTTTATTATTTTTCTTTTGTTTTGTTTTGTAAAGCAAAATGTGCCATTTTGAAATGTGTAGCCCCTTTCGGTGGAGAGTTTTTAACACAACCTGTTTTCACACTGAAAAAAAAAAGGCAAAACAATCATACAATGATTTCAGGCAGATGATAATAATAATATTGACGATTCCTTGTTCAGGCTAGTGCTGGTATAGCAGTAGTGAGTATTTTGTATCCAGTATTTTGCTAAGAGATGATATACAGAGATATCTATAGAGCTATAGAATGAGATGGTAAATACATTATGACTAACAGAGTTGATGCACTTTTTTATGCCGAGCATTAGTCTTGATGAGGTTAATATGAGTGAGAGGAGACATGCAGTCCTTCGTTCTGTTCCAAACACTACTGCCAACGCCGTCTGTTACATTCATTGGCATTATGCCGTCGTTGGCGTCACTGTGACATTGGCATTACTGGAGCTACCGGTCGGTCACCGTGCTCCTCAAACGGCGCCCTGCCCACCCCCCCCCCCCCCGGTCAGGAAACGCCGGGCCCGGGCGGCGGGACAGAAAGGGGGGAAAAAAACCCTGATATTATGATGTTGCCCGCCCACAGTCCCCCCCTCCCCCCCTCCTTCTCCTCCCCCTTTTCAAGCCTTAAGGCCCCAGTGGGAGAGCAGGTTAGGTCAAGGTCAGACTAGTCTACTAGGGTTGAATAGTGCCAGGTTAACACGTGGTAACTGAAGGGCTGAGCTCTGGGAAAGGTTACTCCCTTTATGTGCTTTCTTCTTGTGTTTTTAAATGCTGGTGATTTTTTTTTTTTTTTATATAGACCCCCCCCTCCCTCCCAACCCCCCCAACCACCTACCCATCCACCCTGCAGGTCCTGCACATTTGGCAGGTTTGTCGAGAATGAGAGACAATTCTTTTTCTTCTTTTTTTTTTTAATTCTTTTTTTTTTTGCCCAGCAACCCCACGTCTGTGCCTTCTGATCATTTTTCTTTTTTTTTTTTTTTAATGTTTTGTACGTTTTACAGTAAGTAGAGATTTTGACTTGAGAGATTGGCGATTTGACAAACGTACAGAGACTCACAGGTATTTAACTGTTTTTTAAGCGAGACAAAAAAAGAAACATATTTTTACCTCACAATTTAAAAACAAACATTCCAATGTTGTCATGGTCTACGAATTGAAAAAAAAAAAAAAAGAAATTCATGCATTTCTTCTTGTATTGTAAATGTTAGACAATTTCATATGCATTATATAAAAGAAACTGCCATATCAATTTTAATGTATAGATTTTTGCAAATACTACCCTATGTATGTAAGACGTAACTGTATCGGTAGCGTATATATAATATATTTATGCCCAATAAATGTTTTAATTTTTTTCTGACTTTGATTACAAGTGTATGTTTTATTGATTTGTGTCATGACTCAATCAGCACTTTCACACACTGTTCATTTTACACGGTTTCCTACAATGTTTGGTTCATAAAACATAATCACGACACCTGTCATGAACATTAATGAATGCTTATGACATTTGTCCTCAACATTTTGCTGCGAAGTTAAGATTGTCTGTTCATATCTTACTTTGATATTATATTATGAGTTTTGACATCGGCTGCCACAGGACCATCATGATAATGCCCTAGATTTTGTGCGTTTTATTACGACGTCATAAACTCAATAGTTTTTTAAAGGTTAACAGTGAGGTCTGCTATGTCCTGTTTATGACGGGTTATTTTGTCTTGGTTTAAGTCAAGTTGTTATAACAAAAACATGTCAAACAATGGGAACTTTGCATCAAAAAAGGCATAATTTACTGAAAGGAATTTAACCACTGTCATATGATTTCATTAATATAATGACAGGTGTCATGTCATGATTAGGACTTATTATTTAGTCTTATGATCCCCTTTCAAGTCAAGTGTTTTCCAGTCTTCTGAGTAGCCACCGACGATGTAAATCAGTTTGTATGAGACCATCAGAGCAAAATCAGCTTGACATTTACTGTTGAGGACACTATTGATTTCAAGCTTCAAGACCCAAAGGAGGAATAACGACTCTCCCCTCCTCAGAGACACCTTTTGTGTCGTAAACAAACCTGAGTAATAATCAATAGTTATTTTTTGGGAAATTCTAATCCTGATTTATATCGTGACTTATGGCGAGAAATATTTGTAATTCTTCAAGGTGGAAACATTGTCAGCTCAAATAACTGTTGCACAGACTTTATTTATGTTAACTGCCGAATAGGAGTTACAGATCATTTCATTTTTTTCAGGTTGAATTAAAATTGATCTTATTTAATGTCTCGGAAATGAAAGCAAAGCACAATTTAAAGATCTCCTCCAGACCTGTTTTAGCCTGAATGTAAAATACTTTTGACTCTAAATAATAATTTTTGTCTGATATAGTTTTTCCACAAAAGAAGTTAAATCATCTTGTTTAAATCATTAAAATGGCACCAACCACTTCTCCCAGAAAAATCAATGTTCATAACGAACTGTTTAACCAATAAGAATGGTGACCGCTTAATACTATCACTTCAACTTTATTTTTTTATTGTGTTTTTTTTATCAGAGGGTGGACACCCTCTTCCTCCTCTGACATTACTACATTACTTGTTAACTACTACATGAACTTGCAGGTTAATGGTTTATGGTCCATTAACAATTAAGTCAATATTCCTGTTGTTACACTGTGTGTGTTGGTGTGTGAGCTACAGCCAGAAGGGACGGACTCACTGCATTCTACACAGAGAGATACTTTCTGTCATTAAAAGTATAAAGTGGAAAACACCTGCAGTAATCTCACGCTGCTGGGAACACACGTGCCCCCTACACACGACCCCCGAATTTACCATGTGTTTGACATAGCCCCAGTAGCCCAGCATGAATCATGTCTGCAATAGATATCAAATATTGTTGTGCTGTGTGTGCATACTATACATTGAACCTATTTCTTGGTGAAACGTGATTTATTATCCATTATACCTTTGTATAAAAGTATTTCCATAATAAATGTGTAAATATACATAGGTTTATGAATGTGTCCGCTGCGTCAGCCACACATTTACTCTCCTGCAGGTATGTGAGACACTGTTATCCCCTGCAGGACCCTGGGGGTTAAAACTGAACGGCTGCTTCGCTGCCAGCTCATTTCCTCTCAATCTGCAGCGACCCATGCATCTTTGGACCTTTTGCGTTGTCCATGAGTGTGTGTGTGTGTCTGTATGCACAGTAGGCCGGATAAAGAAGTCATAGTTTTGTGATATAACAACCCCCCGTTGCTGGGGAATTGCACAAAATGTAAACACAAAATGTAATGATTCTTTTTCTCCTGAACTTTTCTTCTATCACCACCAGTAGACTGTTATTTTTTTTTAAATCTAGCATCTGTGGTGATATTTCCTGCTGAGAAGGGGAAGTCGCGCACTAAAGTTTAAGTGAAATGTCTCTGACTTCCATGAAACCCGCCACAGAAGTTCATGTTCCCCAATCAACGAATCAGAATTCGCCCTGTTTGTGTCGATAACAATCGAAAAGCCCAACGAGTACATTATTTTACCCAGCATGCACAGCATGTGTCACCACAGAGACAAGATTTAAAAACTAACTACTGTGAAAGACAAAACCCACTGGTGATACTTTATAAGAACTTCATTGGTTTGGATGTTTATTTATAAGTAGAAGTTCTTCTCTGCATATTTAAATTCTTTAGACAGGTATATTTGACAGCTTTAATACAAAACAATGTGTGTTTTAAAGAGAAAAGTCCTCAAACTGTCACTAAAAAGTTTTCCCCTGCCTCACACACACACACACACACACACACACACACAAACACACAACCCCTCCCCTACCCACTCTCAGCTCCTTGTCAACTTGTGTTTTGCATTTTGCATTTTTCAATTTTCTTCAGCATTTTGTCCAAACCAGGAAGTGGTGCTCTCCCTTTTGAGAACACAACATTGTGTTGTTGCTGTTTCTGCACGATCCCATCACACACATCTGGCTGCACCAGTCGCTACAAACTACCGGTAGCGTCAGAAGTGTGAGCAGGGCGACAGAAAAAGCGAAGGTGATGGAGTTGCTGAGACGCCTGCAGAAGCTGAGCCTGAAGGACAGGAAGGAAGACCCCGGGAGGCAAACGCAGCCCGAGCCGCCGCCTCCGCAGAGGGCAGAGTGGCATGTGAGCGAGACAGCCACGGCGAGTGACTGGATGTGGGAGGAAGAAGAATACAAGGAGAGGAGGGGCAATAAATGGTGGGAGAGGTTGACTAGGAAAAAGCACAGGGCCGTGGATTCGCTGGAGATAGACTGGATGACGAAAAAGCAGTTCCAATTAGAAGACTTGCCACCGGGTGCGACCTACATGGACCTGGTCTTTAAGAATATAAAACCTACCTACAACAACTGGGTGGGGTTGGAGAACGGGCCACCCACTGAAACAGAGCTCCTGTTTGTTGCCAAACCCTACCCCAAACCTGCCGGTTGGTATTCTCACCGTGTCCTATTTGTCCTGCTCTACACTGACCTTGTATTTCATTTAAATCATTCACAATCAGTGATTAATATGAACTTGTACCTTCTCTATTCTGTAGCCAAACCCAGCAAGATCTTGCAGTGGATGAGGAAGCTGTAGCGTCCTCGTTCCTCCTCTCTGGTGTTTTTTTCTCAGAATCTTCTTCTTCTTCACGCAATCTTCCTGCAACCATAGAATTAAACTGACTGTTGTGGGGCAATAAACGCTTTTATCCAAATAAAAATGAAGAGTGTTGTGTGTCACTAACTTCGTAGGAGCCTTCATCAACTTGAATTAGTGTCATTGATAACGTCTACTACGGCTTACAAAATCATCCTTCAATGTGACTGTATAGTTGTGACATCACAACTTTATTACAACAAATTAGAATACAAACCCCATTTGTAATGATTTTTTGCTTTTAGATATTAAAGCAAGTGTTGAAGACAATAATGTCTCCTATAAAAAATGATAAATAAATGATTCCTATTTTTGCTGGGGACCCCCAGGAACCACCTCCATGACCTCTGGGGGGTCCCTGGACTCCACTTTGAGAACCGCAGCATTAAATAATCATGATTCTTGCATTATCTGAGCCTTTACCTAAAAAAAAGCCTTACAATCACATCTACTCCTCCCTCCATAAAAATCCAGAATCTACCAGCAGGCCTGTAAATGTCTGTAAATTATCAGCGTGTTCCTGGAGGTTTGGAGTTTTCCACCTCACACCTGTGTGTGCCTCATACGAGACACGATTAGCTCCAAAAGTGTTGTGATGTCATAAATCGTGCTCAGGAAAGTCCACCTCGTAAAAACCCAGATTTAAGGCGACCACAAAGAAGCTTTCCTTCGTGCACAGTGAAGCTCAATCATCCCTTTGAAGTAACGAGAGAGAAAACATCTTTCTGAGTGGAGATGAGTTGTGTATATGAGTTTAACCCCTTGTTGAGAACTTTCTCCCTGCAGCAGATCAATATAACAATGATCGAGTTAATGAACCTGATGAATGAAACTAGTGTAGTGCTGTACAAAGGTTTTAGGCATTGGTAGACATCGGATCAGCGTCTAAATCATTCTGCAGCATGGCACAGGCCCAGAGACTCGGTGTGAGGGTTAACCTCAGTGACAAGAGGAGCAGGAGTTCTGCAGCTGGTTCGGTTTAATCCCAGCATCACAGACACAGGCAGACAGGCTTTCATGAAGAGACAGAAGCAGCTGAGACGCCTGAATTCAACCAAACAACGCGATAACTTCACCAGGCTGTTGGGAGCAACCTGCCTTGGAATAAACTGCACTAAGCAGAACCGGTGCTATTTAAAGACAAAAGCTTGAACGCGCACACATGGACGAATTTGGCTCTCTTCGGTTGACTGCTTTAAAAAAAAAAAAGCATTACCTTTCATTTACCTTTAGTGGCTAAAGCCTTTGCACAGCAGTGTACGTTACTCTGCACCAGGAAAATGAAATAAACAAATAAAGTCACACTGACACATATTTGAATGATAGGGTACTTAAATCACACTGCACAGCAAACCCTCCTGTGCTGGAATATTTATTTTTGGGTTCAGAAGGTGCCTTTGTGGTACATCTCTTCAAGATAATGTGTTAGGTGAAACAATTACTGTAAAAGAAGTCAGGTTTTACATGAAGAGAATAGATTGAATCTGTATGAGGATCAAACTACCGTTCAACCTTTCAGGGTCACGAAGACGGTTTTGTGTTTTCAATGAAATGTCACTCTTTCATTTACCAAATGAGTTACAAAATGAATAGAAAATATAGTCAACACATTGACACGGATAGAAAAAAATATTTTCTATTTGAAGTTTCTCCTTAAACTTGCTTTTCTCAAAGAATGCTCCATCTAAGCAGCTAAACTGTTTTCATCTGTGCTAATAGAATTCTAGCATTAGAACACTGGTGTGATGGTGGAAACAGGCCTCTATACACCTATGTAGACATTGCAGTCATTTACCACATTAACAATGTATGGAGTGTATTTCTGATTAGTTTAAAAAAACAGTGATTTTCTTCAAAAATAGCACAGTTTTAATTGAAACGTTTGAGTGTCAATTTACAAAACACTGGTTGTGCATACTTTAATTGTCCATATACCATATTTCATTTCATTTCATTTTCTATACCCGCTTATTCCTCATTAGGGTCGCAGGGGTCTGCTGGAGCCTATCCCAGCGCATTATGGCGAGAGGCAGGGATACACCCCAGATGGTCGCCAGCCAATCGTGGGGCACACACACCATTCACTCACACACTCACACCTACGGGCAATTTAGATTTGCCAATTAACCTGAGCATGTTTTGTATTGTGGGAGGAAGCCGGAGTACCCGGTGAAAACCCACGCAGACACGGGGAGAACATGCAAACTCCACACAGAAAGGTCCCAGACCCAGGCCCAAGGCGGTCTTGAACCTGTGACCTTCTTGCTGTGAGGCAACAGCGCTACCCACTGCTCCACCATGTCGCCCCATATAACATATAAAATGAAAAATACTGTAAAACATTTTTAAAAATGAATATTTTACGCTCTGTGAGAAGACACCAGTAGTTTTGTTCCAGGACTGTACTTAAACGCAATGGATAACATAACAACCTTTTCACCAACAGCACTGTTCTGTCCAGACACATTTCACATGTCTATTTTTACCTTCAAACTTCTCATGGGGTTTCGTTTCAAGAAATGTTCAAATGATCCAATAGTTCACCAAAAATCGAATATTAGAGAAGACGTCAAAAAACAAATAATATTTTATATGAGAACTCTGTTGGCCTTTCCTTTAAACCCTCAGATTTATCTGCTGACCCTTGGTTAAAATCCACTGAACTAAACTACCTGCTGAACAGTGTCATTGTGAATATGGTAAAAAGGGGTCCTTGAGGGAAATACAGAGTTTCCCCTGAGAAAAGGGTGAATTGTTGATTTTGTTGACTATGACCGAATCTATGACTCTTTTGGAGTTTGTTGGTTTTATTCCTTTTTTTTTGTCATAAGAGATGTAAAAGCAAAAATCTCATCAGATCAGAAGCTCTGGGACAAATTGAGGACACTGAGGTCATAACTTCTTTTTTTTCCAAAAGTTACCTTTCATATTTTTTCCCCTTAAGCTTCATTTCAGCAAGTATAAATGTTAACACAAAGGCAGTCTGAAGCCGACCCCAGTGCATTACATTACATTAACCTTGACCTTTCTGCTGTGAGGCAACAGCGCCATTACCACAACGCTGAAAATACATAAAGCACCTAGGTATGATGACATCAACGCAGACTCACACGCTCGTATATTCGACTCGTTCAAAGCAAAACTGAACACTCGCGAAGCCACTGCCGGCTGCAGGTCTATTTAGCCATTGAAATGGATTAGAGGATGCAAAGTAAGAGGCTGCATCAATCAGAGTAAAAATTTCTTTCAGGGGATGACCAGGCTAAAAGGGAGGAAAGGTGAAAGTTGTAATATTCAAAGAGAATGAGAATGCATCAACAGATGCCAACAGAGATGTTAACCTGCTGTAAATGTAGCCTAGCATGCAATAAAAATGAATATTTTAAGGTCAATTTTAGTCACGATATGAATTATCCATCTATAATTGGCTGTTATGTGGATGTTTGGATGGATAAAAGTAATACATAATATGATTGTAGCCTCATTCTGACTCAGTAGGGCCGTGTGTTGTATGTAATATCTAGAATGTTGACCTCTGTATCTGAAGATCCTGCCAAGGCCCCATGTTTGTGGTGGCTGGACGTGAAAAGGTTTAGAAAGGCACTGCTGTAAACGCAAATCACCGCTCCTCTTTGTCCCTCTGTGCACAGCCCACATCAGAATAAACTCATTATGTCTGACTCATTGATTACACCTCTCTTCTCCCACCTTTGGTTTTATTGTCTACGGTATTTTCATTGCACGTTTTTTTGTGAGCACAGACCTTTTGTTCCCTTCCTCCCTGCAGATGTTTCACACCTCCTCTTCTACAGCAACATCCACCCACAGCTGATCCTCTATGGCTCCATGTCATTCATGTATGCTGTCACCTTCATTTCTTTGGGGTTTTTATTATCTTTTCAATATTACTGCCTTATTCTCTCTTTCTTTTTATTTCAAACCCACTTGCTGAACAGCTTGTACCCATGGGGCTTCTACTGGAAACCTGACGAGGTGTTTTGATCAGATACCTGGGTTGATATTAGAGGAGACTGGGGGCTCGGCGCTGTGCCTTGTGGCAACAAAAATAGGACGCCCGCTGAGATGACAGGCAACACGCTGCCGTGTCTCTGCATTTCAGATTACAATCTACTGACTGGTGTAAGACACCCGCCGAGATGAGACGTTACATAACGGGGTAAAGCGGGGTCAAAAATGCAGCGAAGATTCCGGGGTCCTACCAAGGTGAGGTATCTCTAGTGAGAAGTAAGTGTGAAGCTTAGCATATTTCCCTGCAACGATAAACCACCTGACTGTCATGTGTGTACCAGCTTGCAAGAAGAATGTAAATAATGATTCGAAAAAGGAGTGAAAAGTGTTTTTCCTGCTTTTTTTTTTTTTTTTTACTTCTACAAGACTTCATCATTACCAGATACATTATCCAATGGGAGATATTCACAGACAGAAACAAGAAAAATAAAATATAAAATTATTCTTGACTTTTTTTAATCAGTATACATCCTGTAGGTTAACAAATCGAACGCCATGACACCAGTATGTACAGTCTGACACATTCATTGACAGGGATGCATTCTTCAGAGCCAGGAAGATACAATCCAGTGATTGGTGGAGGCCGCTGACACCCTCCGAGTATAAAGCATCGAGTGTGTGTGCATTACAAAGCATCTATTTACCAATTTAAAGCAAGCGGAACATCACTTATAAACAGCTCGCGGATCCTCTTTTTTTTGTCCAAAATGCTGCATGATGCACTCTACAAAACCGGTTCTATTATTTGAGATATATTCAAAGGACAACTTCTAAAGCTTTTGCAGAACGTCAATGACATTCTGACATGGGACATGTCGTCACCTTTTGGCACATTTATAGGGACATTTCTATTTCTGTGCACATACTGCCACTGTTAATCATTCATGAAACATCATTTTTAACTGAGCACCCATGCACCCATTTTTTTTTTAAATAAAAAAGTAAACTTTGATCGATCAAAATCAGGTAAACATCCATCATAATTTACATTGTGCGTGTTTGATCTAAACATGGAGTGGGGGAACAACGTGTGCCCAAAGGAGACTGTGGATCCACATGACTGCTGCGGATGTGGGAGAGATGAACAATAAAAGTTAAGCGAGAATCCAAATAGTTTTTTTTTTTTTTATCATTCAAACAAAGTCTTATAAAATCTGGCGTGAGACAAAATTACAAAAAAAGGCAAAACTGCTACATGTTGGATCCACAGACTGGCACATGTTGGAAAGGCCCTACTGTTATCTACTCTCCCTCATGCACACACACACACACACACACACACACACACACACACACACACACACTGCACCTCTGCCCCTCTCTACAGGAGTGAGTACAGAGCTGTGCCACAGGTTCTACAGTGCTTTCTTTGTCATCCAGAATATCGGTACAATATAAGGCAATTGTAGAAATGGACGTGAATGCGTGGCCTGTATGCGCGTGCGCAGGGGCATGCCGCACACGGGTTACATGGTCCTTCACATTTGGAGCAATGAATGCATTTCAGGCCACCAACAGTGTCTGTTGGGTGTAATTTTGCTGAAATAATCCAGCAAGAAATACATGTGTGGAGGGATAAATCAAAAGAGTCTTTTGGTGCGCACTTACAAACTGAATAGGATGTTTGCACATGTTCCCATCCTCTGTCTTTCAGTTCCATTTTTTCTTTTTTTTCTACCAGCTCTACTCTCACGAGTTCAGAAGCTGACAGTGGACTCCGTCCAGCCGTTGGAGCCGTCCCCCTTCATGGTGCTGGCCGTGCGGCTCCGCGGCAGCTGGTTGTCCGTCAGCCCGAAGAGACGCGCCGCCGCGCCGCGGTACTTCCACGACATGGTGTTGTAGAGGATGGGGTTGATGGCGGCGCTCAGGTAGAAGAGCACCACGGACACGAAGTTGCAGTACTCCGACAGCACGTAGAGCAGCGGGGACGGCGCGTCACGCGAGCGGAACTGCAGGTAGCGGCCCACGTGGAACGGCAGCCAGCACAGGACGAAGGCCAGGACCACCACCACTGAAAGAGGGGAGAGGGAGGGGGGGGGTGATGGGGGAGAGGATTAGTTACAGCGCGTTAACGGCTAAATTCGCCGTGCGTAAAATTGCGCATCTTACCCAGCATCTTGATGGTCTGTCTGTTGCTCTTGTCCCGGCGAGACAGGCGCGAGCTGATGTTCGTCTCCCGGTGCCTCTGCCACAGGCGGCGGCCTATGAGGCTGTACAGAACCGTGAGGCAGAACACCGGCACGAAGAAGAACACGGAGCTCAGCCAGAACATGGCCCCCATCAGCCCCGACTCCACGGCGTAGTGCGTCATCTTACACTCTCGCGTGTCCCCGGCCTCCAGTACGTAGCCGCTCTCGTTCATCTCGGAGGTGAAATTGGACGGGGCCACGCTGTCCCACTCCACCCCCACCAGCACGAACACGGGCCCGGCGCTGAGCAGGGACACCGTCCACAGCAGCAGGATGAGGGCGCGCACCCGCTTCTTGGTCACCAGGGCCTTGGCGCGCAGCGGGAAGCAGATGGCCAGGTAGCGCTCCACGGACAGCGCGGTGATGCTCAGGATGGTGGAGTAGGTGCACGACTCGGACACGAACTGGAAGAGCTTGCAGAGCGCGTCGCCGAAGCGCCACGGCCGGTACCGCCACAGGCGGTAGAGGTCCAGGGGCATGCACAGGAAGATGAACAGGTCGGACACGGCCATGCTGCACAGGTACAGGTTGGTGGTGGTGCGCATGTCCCGGTACTTGCTGACCACTAGGATGGTCATGACGTTCCCGGCCACCCCGACCAGGAACAGCAGCGTGCAGGCGGTGGTGAGGGCCGTGAGGAGCGGGATGGGGTAGAAGTTCAGAGGAGGGAGGCCGAAGTCAGCGGTGGTCCCGGTGGCGTTGCGGGTCTCCTCCTGCCAGCTGCAGTTGTGGGAGAGGCACTCCGGGAGACCGGGCCACGAGGGCATGCTGTCGCCGGGCGGGTTATTCGCGGATCCGCGCCTGGCCCTGGCTGTCGAAGGCACCCCGAGTCAGGGACTCCTCAAGCCCCTCGGAGCCGCCGGCTCCCCCCATCGTCGCTGTTTGAGCCGCGGAGGTAAAAGGCGGAGGTCGGCAGTCGTGCGTAAAAACCAAGATCCCCGCGCGCGGGTTACCTGTGTTCACAATAAGGATGAAACAAGTCCAAGTCACAATTCTGATCTGATACAACGCGCCTGTGTTCCTGCAGGGAACAGACAGTCCTCTTCAGCCTCTGATACAAACAATCAATTTTAGGGTCGATCCAAATGATCCACTTCATCTGCAACGGCAAGAACAGGTAGAAAATACACGTATTCCGTCCAGATGGAGGGGGCAAAACACTAAAACAATCAACCAAAAATATATAGAATGACTTATGGACAGTTTATCTCTTCATTTTGTTCCCTCCTGAGAGCCAACCGCTGCAGAGTGGTTTGGGGGAAAACATGCAAACGTGAGAATCCTTCATCCTTGCGTTTGCGCGTCAGACAAAAAAACAAACAAAAGAGTGGAAAACAGGAGACGAGTTGCACCGGGGCGGCATGTGACGGTGACTCACGCGCAGGGTCGCGGTGATGCGGCAGAAAAAGGAGCTCGACACTCAGCCCGACGCACGCGGGTAAACAACCACCAGCGTGAAAACAAACACAACGCGACGGAGCGGCGACAGTTTTATGAAAGTCACCAGCACCACGCAGGAGCGACGCATGGTCCGCAAAGTCACGCAAAGGGACTTCATCGGATTCAAGCCGAAACAAGTGGTGGCGAACACTGTCCAGTTCCGCCCCTTCAGTTGTGGATCCTGACTCCCAGTGCGCAAAAACAACATATACATATAGGCTACAGGTGAAGTGGCGGTGGCCGAGGGGGAGGCTGCGGGATGTGCGGGGGGTCTCCGGTGCTGCAACGCCACCTACAGGAGCTGTGGAGGCTCTCTGAATTTGGAAAAAAAAACACATGCACTTCCGTTCCACTTGTCTTTCAGAGAACACAAGTAAACTTAGAAAAGTCCTCCAAACAGCAGAAAGGCTGCTTGGAGAGTCTCGTGCGTCTTCGGCAACGCGTTTGGAGAAAGTTCCTGCAGATCTTTCAAGGAGGTAAATAAACACGACATTTGGGGATCACTTTAGTCACGAGTCTGGGTTTTGCGCATAATCCATTTTAGCATGTGGAAATATTTCGTTTTTGGTACAATAAGTCCAATATTGAATTATCTTTTTCCACGTTTTTCTTTGGCAGACAATCTCGACCACCTCATATTTCCCCCTATTTCTGGCACCAAAGAAGATTAAATTGATAATAATGAAAAAAAAAAATGAAAAACTTATGTGCCAGTGGAACAATGTAATAAGGAAAGTCAACATTATTCTACTGAACATTGGACTAACTGTACCAAAACAAAATATAGTTTACTCTTTGCATTTTCCATTGGGGTTAAATACAGTTCAAGAAATTGAATGTTTAGATTTACCAGTTGCTATGTCAGTTGTTTTATAATGAATATTTAATAATTATATTGCACACAACCTGCAATCAGAAACTCATTATAAAACGAGCCAGCAGCACCTCCATGCAGTTGTGATGTTACAACTATGCCCCCCCATTTACAGCAATTCAAAATCAGATGAGAAACCTGTTAATATTAATGAGAAAGAAGCTTGAGAGAGGAGACAGAAAGCAAATTGAGGAGGATTTTTGGTTCCTCAAAAATACATAGATTATTGCTGATATCAAAGGTTCAAATAAAAACCATTTAATTTAAGGCACCAATTTGTAGAGTGAAAGCAACGTGTCTCTTAAATCATCAACATTTTCCAAATTTGCATCATGTGTAAAATCGTGTGTAACATCTGACCAGGTTTAGGTGGTGTACAGCACATGCATGGACCTCAGTGACCTCCTCCCTCATTATTCCCATAGGCTGATGTCTTTACAAACTAAACTCCAACAGATAAGACTGACTTCTCACTAATAGCTTGCTAGAGGCTTCGCTGGTTTAACAAATGGCCAATTTGATGTGTCAGTGTGAATCCGATCACGATCAGCGCAGCAATACATTTCCATCTGTACTGCACTAATGTGGTCCTCATGCTTCAAATATCGTTATCTCTCTGGCCTTTGCTCTGGGTGTTCAAAAGCGGATACCATTTTGTTTATGACCATGGAATCAGGATGTGTGTGTGTGTGTGTGTGTGCGTGTGTGTGTGTCATAGAGAAACTAAACTAAAGAGACGGCTAGGGGAAGAGAGATCAGCGGGAAGAACGTAACCTGTCAAGACAACCGTGAGAAGGTCTCGTATCCATCACATCTGGTATGTAGCTGCCCGTTTCCACGCTGTGTGTGTGTGTGTGTGTGTGTGTGTTTGTACAAGTGAGTGTGTGTTTTGTTGACGTTTCAATATTTGAAACCTCCACCTATGAACCTCTGACAATTGTGCTCTGTAATCTGATTACATTTCAATTCGGCCCCATACCAAGTTGGGTGCTTCTTTTCAAATTGATAAGATGAAATCACTGCCGTTTATTCATCCAAAACACACACATTTGATCAGTTTCTAGGAGGATAACAGCGTTGTTAATAAAATGTAACATCTGTCTGGTGGGGATTTCTCTGTGGTCTGTAGCTGTGAACATGTACGGAACACAGGCCTCATATTAGTTTCCTGTTTGAACGATTTATGATTTTATGGCTGTGTATCGTGTACATGTGGTACATGCAGTACATGAAGTAACCCTGTACATGCATTAGTCCTCTATTGAGCTCAAAAGCTGCAGGTAGACTTAGAGTATTTAGGTGTCACTTTGACTGAATTCATAGCTTAAAAGGGAGTGTTCAATTACAGGTTAAAGTCCCTGCCATAAGGACACACACACACACGTACACATGCATACACACGTTTTATATGACCACTGAGGGTGTGCTGGTGAGTAAATAGCACAGTACGTCCGTTTATCCACTAGATGGAGGAAGACACCCTTTTTATGATGTGGTACATGGACATTGGTGAGTCTCAGATTAATGAATGGTTTCAGCTACAGGTGTGACAGGAGGAAACATATCATTAGACGAGAGCAACACACACACACACACGCAGACGTACGTACAGGTTCAGGTCCATAATCCAGTTGTCATTGTTTTATTTATCATGTTTTTGTGTGTATTCTCTGTGTTTGTATTGAGTGCTGTGCTGTAAGTGCTTTCTCTTCCTCACTATGAAGCACGTTGCTCAACCCTGGTTGCTTTTAAATAAATTTGCTATAGAATTAAACAGGACAGGATTTTTTTTTTTTTATGCTTTATTTTTTTATTCAGGCAAAACAAAGGCCTGTGTGTATGTATGTAAAACACACACACACACAGAGCTGAGGTAGACAGTGGCTGTGGACGGCTCCTCCTGCTTCGCCCAAAAAATCCAGCGCTTTTGTTGTTCATCCAATGAACAGCGAGTGTGGGTGGAGCCCGTTTCCGTGATAGGTCTAGAGTTTCAGAGACCCCTCCTCTCCGGAGGAGCTGGGAGAGAGTTCCCCCCCCCCCTGTGTGAGTCCAACTCAGCCACACATAACTGAGTTCCAGGGCAGAGCACTGAAAAGCACCGCCTGTGTCCGCTCAGGGGAAGAGTTTAGTGTCAGAGAGAAGCCCAGAGGACTGATCAGAGTAGCCGACATGGGGGGGGCACCTCCACAGCAGGAGCAGGTTGGTAATGTCTCTCTCTCTCTCTTACTGTCCTCCCCACACTGTTTGAGCCTGTGTCTGCCCTGTTCTATTTGCGTCTTATGTGCCGTGGAGGATCCGTGTCTCTGTGACCCTCCTTGGGCTTGGGTTGTCAGAGGGTTCCCGTGGAAGAATGTACAGTATGTTACATATGTCTGGGGTAAATGGGAACAAGCAGGGAGCTGCAGAGCAGTTGTACATGTGCCTGTTTATCCCCTTTTGTTCTCTCATGGAAGAAAAGATACTTGTCATGATCCTTGACAGAGCAGGTGTGAGCAGTTGTGGGACAGTGTTTGCTTTTCCTAATTACAGTGTGGAAGTGTGCTCCTACTTTTTGGTATAAGACTCCACAGGTGTGTGTGAGTGAGTGAGTGTGTGTGTGTGTGTTTTTTGACAGATTGTCGTGAGAGTTAGCCGTTGCAGCAGGAATGTCATGGGGAGACCGGAGTTATCCCGCTCCCCATCCTCCCCTGTTGTCCCACCAGCTGGCACCCAGGGCGCTGACCTCTGGGCTCTCTGCAGCAGCTTGTAATCCGTGTTCGCCCCGCTGTAAACGTCAACTTCATCTTGATTCCTGCTCCAGGTCTCTGACATGCGTGTGTGTGTGTGTGTGTTTTGGTGTATTGACACATCCCCACGGCGCTGTCTCGCTCTTGTTTGTGATCGATCATAAATCAGGGAGAATGGGAAGGATTTGGTGTTCTTCCTCTTCTTCTTCTTCTTCCTCCACACAGGAGATTGAAATATGTCTGGCATTAAAAACAGACTTAGTAGATGTATTCCAGATGTGGACTAATAGTCTCCTGCCATAACATAGCCTGTTTTGAGCTTCTGAACACAGAATGTGTTTATGAATGTGAATGAATGAATTGGGTCCTTGGGGTGATCAGTGTTGTTATAATATGGTAATAAATATAGTGTTAACATCATGAGAGAATGAATTTGGTGCCACAGTACTACATTAGAGATTCTGGGGTTCCCTCTTGGAGGCATAAAAAGGTTTAGTCCTCTTTCACAGCGAGTGTGAGAGAAGGCGACTGCATTACTGCTCCAGGCAGCCTCTTTTCAACCTTAAAAATATGCATTTTTTTATAAATATAGGTTGTGACAATGAATATATTAATCTATAAAAATGGCAAAAATAGGGCCCCTGTAGGAGTGTACAGGTCCCAGAATTTGGTGCTACGCCCCTGTCTGAGGCAATAGAAGCATTAAGTTGAGGATTGTGCAGCTTTACTTTCCTGATCAGAGTCTGAATACCTTATAAATCCCTAAAGGGAAAACTTCTTTTCATTGTAACATCTTCCACTCAAGTATACAAGTATATGAGTCAAGAAAATACCGTAAGAAATAGTAATGTAAATATATATATATATATATATATATATAAAAGTAGAAATGTGGGCAGGATGTGATGCACCATATTAAATAAATATGGCAATTTTTTTTGCACATATGTACTAAAGCACAGAAGGCTAATCATGTCTGACACTCAGAGTGAGGCAGGAAATCCATAGATTTCCTGAGTGATACCTCTGTAGAATCACAGACAATCCCGTTTCTATGACAAATCCAATGATTCTCAGAGCTGCAAACAGAAAATGATTTATACTGTGAAATGTCAACACATATTTTCTCCACTTTGTAGTTCCTAGTCATAAAGGTAGGGTACCCCCCCCAGCAATGAATTCAACATCTTTTTCCAGCATTTCCACAACGTTCTAATTACCTTTGAAAATCCATTAAAAAAAACACACTCTTTCCATTCAGTCCAATTACACAGGGCCTGGTGGTAAAAATCACCAAACCAGAAACTATCTCTGTCATTTTGGAACCGACCCTTCCAAGCCAGGAGTACAACAGTTGTCTATACTTTCTGCTACTTTAGTCAGGGTGACTCACTCCCCTCAGTGGTCTGGACCAGTTACAGTTTGCTTGTTTCCAGGCTCTGCTTTGGCTGGCAGAGAGCGAGCGTTCCCCTCACTCCTCCCGTACAATGAATCCTTGTGTCTGCACCAGCAGAGCGCCGCTCTGGTGATGCCGGGCGCTCCTTCTTTTCCTGCCATCTACTGTACTAATCTGGCCTTCTCTGCCTCTCCCGCCATCCCTATGGCCCTGTCCCTGGTGAGGAGGATTAGATAATAGGCAGCTTTAGTGTGGGCAGAGAAAGAGAAGTGTCACAGACCTCTCTCTCTCTCTCTCTCTCCCTTCCTCCCTCCATCTCTATGTGTACCATCTGCGCCACGAGGAGCTTGGCACCACGCAATCTGTGAATGCCAGGCAATGTTCCTATGTGATCATTATTGTATGTATGTCTATGTGTGTGTATATGCCTGAAATGTGTGATTGTAATCGTGCACAAAAGCGGGCGTTTGTGTGTGTGCGCCTAATGTACGGCATCTTCAGACGGATTTAGACCATTCACAGTGTAGGCCACAGGAGGCCTTCTTTGTAAAATATCAAGCTTGTTATCACGCATCCAGATAGAGAGAGAGAGAGAGGCGCGATGCATTTCACAACTTTTCTGTTTTTCTTTACACTCCGTGGGTAATCGACGACGGCACCTCAGCTCACGTTGATGTATTCAGTCCACTTCCAGTTGTTCTCCCCGATAGTTTGACACGTTTCAAATACCTACTGGGAGCCAACATTATATATATATAATGTTTTTCCTCACGTTTTGAGAATATACGTCAGGGTGAAAGTTGCAGCTGTAGACGGAATGGATGCAAATACCAGAATTTAGAGGGCTGTCACCTCAATACTAAACCCTGGTTGGATAGGGATTAAAAATTAGATGCAAATATGAATCAGACACATAGTTTCAATGTTAAAACAGATGAAATAATGAATCTGAACTGTTTTTTCCTCAGCTGTGTACTGTACTGTTTTACTGTAGCTGTTGCAAAACGCCAACATGTACTGTTGCTAATGTTGCAATTGTTTTTTTCTGCCTCGTTCGAACCGTCTCCCACTTGAGTCATTGCTTCTCCATGTTTCCACGCCCTTTTCTCAGAGAAATGAATAACACTGAGGTGATCACCACGAGACTAAAACTCTTCAATTGTGTCGCCGAGGCGTCGTTCACTTTGAATCACAACTAGCTCATTGAACAGAACATTTGTAGGATGGGAAAATGACAAGATATCAGCCCCCAGTATAGCAATCGCTGCTTGTGTGGTTATTGAATGTCTGTTTGAATAATCCTTTTTCACAGCCGCCGTATTGACATGAAATCACAGGTAAACACAGGTTATTTCTGTTCCATTTGCTGCGCCGGTGCTTTTCTGGTGAGTCAACACGCACGACGTGGAACCTTAACCGGCACCGTTGGTTACGAGTGTGTTTACCTACTAGTTCATATCAACATGGCCGCTGTGAGGAAGATCTCTGGGAATATTCCTGGTGTTTCTCATGCCAAAACATCCTCTGCTATCAAACTGATGTGGAGCTGTGCTGCATTTGCTTTGACATAACTTCACATTGTCATTGTTTGGTCGGGGTAGAAAGTAAAAAAAAAAGTGCAACAAAAAAACCTAATTAGTAATTTTATGTATAGAAAGAAAATAAATGAGAAATACATGTCAGTGTGGTTAAATTCCCTTTTAAATAAAAATAAAGATAATAATCTATAAGTTACCATGCATCCCTGCACCACCAGGAAGCCCCGAATCAGCCGAGAAGATTTCCTTTCATTAAATTAAAAATTTGAATATTCTCCGCTTATATCCGGGTGGAAGAGGTGCAACCGTTTCCCTGTTTTTAGAGCGCTATACGGTGTATGTGCAGCGGGTGAAACGCAGCAAGCTTCCACCTGGAAGAAAGAGAAGCTGGTTTCCAGATTAGATCAGACTGCTCACATATCATGCTGCTACTCAATAATTTATGCATAGACCAACTTTGTCCATGGTATATTCATCCTGTCGTCACAGCAGGCAGCACGAAACATACACGTGAGGTGTAGGAACATAAATCACTGTGTGGCTAGCTTTAAATCAACCATCCATCCATCCATCCATTGTCTATCCCGCTTATTCCCTTTCGGGGTCGCAGGGGTCTGCTGGAGCCTATCCCAGCGCGTTAAGGCGAGAGGCAGGGATACACCCCAGATGGTCGCCAGCCAATCGTGGGGCACACACACCATTCACACACCATTCACTCTCACACTCACACCTATGGGCAATTTAGAGTTTACCAATTAACCTGAGCATGTTTTTTGTATTGTGGGAGGAAACCGGAGTACCCGGTGAAAACCCACGCAGACACGGGGAGAACATGCAAACTCCACACAGAAAGGCCCCAGACCCAGGCCCAAGGCGGTCTTGAACCTGCGACCTTCTTGCTGTGAGGCAACAGTGCTACCCACCGCACCACCGTGTCGCCCGGGCTGTCAACAAATGAATTGAAATAAATGACAAAGCCTTTTTTTTTTACATGATGGCTGAAGGTTAATAAATCATTATTTAATGCTTATGACAGAAGCTGTAGGCCTTTAATTAGAACATCTGTCAGGGTTACATGACTGGTGAGCCATTAACTTTCAACTCATTCTAATCAATATTAATAAAACCGCCTGTTATACTTGTTGCTGAGGTAATAATAGAGACACTTCCTTTAGTTTAAGCTTAAGCTACTCCAATGGGCTTTTTAACCCCCCGCCCTTCTGGAAAAGTGCTGCTATCACGTGTGTGAGCGTGTGTGTGTGTGTGTGTGTGTGTGAGCCCAATGGAATCGTGATCTTTTTGCCAGATATTGTGATTTCGATTTTGTTCACAGCTTTCTTCAAATTAGGTTTCACTGCACAACAACATTTACAAGCATCACGGAGGGTACGCCATACCATTAAAATAATAAATGCTATAAAACTAATGCAAGAATGAAAACTTGTATTCAAATGTTGCCCTACTTATTAACTAGAAACATGCTGTATATAGGGTACAGCAAGTGCTAGAGCAACACAGTTGCAACTGAAAAACTAAAAGAGAAACAGTCTATACTTAGAGTAGATTATATTAAAGTAGTGCAAGGTCTCAAGATCACGTTGCCTGAAATCATGTTTTTTTCCCACTAATTTCTCTTGATTGATTATTTTTTGGGATCAGACAACGTTAACCCTGCAGCAATAAGAAGCTTGATGGATATCTTAAGATACAAAAGATGTGACCTGCTGAAAGAGGTCCGGTTTGTCATGAATGAGATAATAATAAATATTATCCTTAGTAAATGATTTATCAGCCTTAATAAATGATTTATCAGCCATCAATAAAAATAAAATTGTTTCTTATTAGCAGGTGGCACCAAACCTCCTATGTTCACAAATAGAATGCCTCAACTCTTCTAATTGTGCCATGAATCACCAAATGATTGTTTAAAAGCTAATTTTGCAAGAATCTTGCTCTTTGACATATAACTACTAAAGAATAAGACTTACAGAGTACAGTTCACTCATTGGTCTCACGCATAACTTTGTCTTTTTAAAACAGAACTTTTTGCAGTGACATAGATATATAAACATCAGATGTGTGATTAATCGCACAATTTAAACAGGACCTTGGCAAATTTTTTTTTTCCAAAATAGGGTCTGAGTGATTTAGAGACTGGTGAGGCGCCGAGTCCTCAGGCTCTTTATAGCACACACACCTGTCACATGTCCAGCAATGGTTTTGGCGATACTGGAATTCATGATGTTTTGTTCCTTGTGTAACATATTCTCACTGGTTCTGCAGGCTGAGGGACAACATTTTCACATTTTGACTAGAATGACCGTGCACTTTACTTTTCCGATGCCTTAATTTTCTCTCTTCCACCCGCTCAGCTTCTCCCACTCAACATTCATCATTTCTTCATCTATGATTTTACTGGACAGTGTTTCGAGCTAAGTGACATTTAAGATTTGACATGAGCACATGAAGGAGGAGACACACACTCCTAACTGCTTCTGTTTATTTTAATACATAGGCTGCTCTCAGGCTGTTAAAGCTATCTCCGTGACAACAGGACAGGAAGCAGGAAGTAGGCCGTGTGAGACTGGAATGGAGCAGAGAGATATCTCCTACAGTTCCATTACATTCTCATCCTCTCTCTGCTCCTGTTTTGTGTGTGTGTGTGTGTGTGTGTGTGTGTAGTGTTTTACATCACACACATGCACATTCAAACCACATCCAGCATTACAGGGCCCTCTGTGGTTGACCTCTGAGACCAGTGGGAGGTTGTGTGTATTCTTAGAGCATCGGAGATAACGGCACATAAATATTTCTTCTGGAATCCGAGATTTGCACGAACACACACACATATGGAATTTTTCTTGTTGAATTGAAGGGCATTCATGCATCCTCTGTGTCTGCAAAGACCTTGCCTTCTCTTCGCTGTATGTATTATTTTCAGTTGAGGTGTATCTATTAAAAAAAGGACCTTCAGGACGTTTTTTTTAAACTTGAAGCCTAGAAATAATTAAAAAGTCATAACAAGAAAAGAAATCTTGATAGCATTATGTAACTTGCAGCAATTATTTCGAAGGTCATTTGGAAAAAACGAAATAATAAATGCCTTTTTTTAAGGTACAATGAAGTGAAAGGCTTATGGTGTGAACATCAGGAATGTAGCCATCCAGTGTCAATAAGATAAAAGTAGGAAAATAAAAGGAAGAATACTGTGAGAAAGAAAAAGCACATGTGTCAAATAGAGTAATAATAGTGATAAAGTGCTTGAACAGGTCGTGTGGGTGTTGGGACTTTATTACGGGCTGTGTGACAGAGGTTACTTACTGAGGACCCTGCAGGGCTGAGGGGAAAGACTCTTTCTGTCTTACTGGGCCGGTGCAGGCTGTGTTGTTGGGAAGCGTGTGGGGTATGGGTGACTGGCTCCTTTATGATCCTCCTGGCGACATGTAGTCCCTGAAAATGAAAGCCGCTACTCCGGCCTCCACTAAACACACACGCGCGCAAGCAGAAACTTTAGCACCCAGCACTTTTCCTTGCAGTTTAGAGTTGCATAACGCACAGTGCATAGTAGTTTGTTTTATGAGACAGAACTGTTCCTGAGATGATGTTTTATGATGTTTATCCGGTGTTTTCTTGTTCTGCGAAGCGATGAACTATAGCACTAGGCCCAGGATAAATTTCCCTCAGGGGAAAATAAAGTTCTCTCTCCCTCTCTGAGTCCCTCCTCTGCAGTTCATTAATGTCTAACCCAGTGTTCCTTCCCTCCTGCCTCCTGTGATCCACTATCAGCTCTTTGGTTTCATCCGTGTTGAGGCTGGGTTATTTTCTTGGCACGGCACTATCAGGGCATTGACCTCGTCCTTATCATCCCAGATCGAACGGATCATGGTTGTTACTGCAGATTTAACCAGCGGGGCTCCAGTGTTGAAGGGGCAGAGGGGATGGAGCCGTTTTTTAACCACCTGTCACCGTCATTCCAGGGAGCCGCAGGTCCAGCTGTGCAGGGTGGGGTGGAGATGAAGGTCTTTGCGCTCGGTGACAAGTGCAATGCAATATGTGACCCACGCAAACATTAAATTTGTTCTTCAGGGTCAACATCGATGTAGTAGAGTAAAATAGAATAGAATAAAATAGACAGCCTTTATTGTCAGTACTCACAGTATGAGTTTTAGTGGCAGATCCATAAAGGTGCACATAATAAGAAAAACACTATAAAAAAACTATAAAATACTTTATACATATAGATACAGATATAAAAATAAATCAAAGTAGCACTGACTGTAATATTGGAGCAGGATGAGATGTGGGGAAAAAAAACATTTATATTAGTGTAAAGCTGAGAATGTTCACAGCTTTTGGAATTGAAAAACAGGAGAATTGAAACACATTGATCTACACATTAAACGGTCTTGAAGAATTTCTTGAAATCATGCATGCACTATACCATCCATCTATCTATCCATTCATTTCCTCCCCCGTTAGCAACAAGCCAAGAGTGTGAAAATAGAGAGAAAATGTATTTTTATTTTATATAGAATGGTGGTACAAACACAATTGAAACACCCTGGCCTTCTGAAGAATGGAAAACATAGACAACTGTTTAAATGATTTGTTTGATACCCATAAGAGATCAAACAATAAATCAACAAGAATTCATATTTACATTACATTAGGGTTGTTGTTGAATGAATGAAAGTGAAAAGTGGCCTGTCTGCAGGAAGCAGACATGCAGCAGGCTGCATGTCTGCTTCCTGCAGACATGCAGCCTGCTGCTGACTCTTTGACTGGGAGCATGTTGGATCTTGTTCAGGAGCAAGAATGTTTACTGCCAAGCTGCTCCGTGTCGCCACACATGCTCATGTGTTGCCGTGAACATTTTCATCTCCAAACAGAAGAATTTGCTAGTTCTACCAGTTGTACCAGTTTTCCTTTTTATCTCAAACCGGGTGCATTTTTCTCAGACATGACACTGGAGGGTTTAGGTTCTGAAAATCAACGTTTTAGGAAAGGTTGATTTACTATTGTTAAATAACTGTGAAGAATCAACTGACTTTATTCTCTTTCTTTGTGTATGCATACGGTATATGTGCGTGTGTTTGTGTGTTGATCCATGCCTAAACTTGCCTCAGACCAGAAATCTGTGAATCACCATAAACCTCATCATTTGATGGTACTCCTCCCTGTTCCCCTTTAAAGGTGCAGTGTGTAGTTTTTTTGGTGGCGGGTAGTGGCATGGTGGCAACCAACCAAGTACCCAAACATGTAGAAAACATTTTTTTTTTTAAATGGCCGCCTCTATAGCCATTGTTTGCTTGGTCCTTCCTGGGCTTATATAAAAAAATACTGCAGTGCAACAGGTGGGCTTCATGGAGGGGGATTCAGTCTACTGATGAAAGTGCAGAGTAGTAGTCATTCGTAGAATCAGGTGTGTTACTGCTTGGTTGGAACAAAAACCTGCAGCCACACCGGCCATCCAGGACCAGGATTGCCTACCCTTGGTCTAAGGAATTAAAACAAAACCAGTCTAATTAAATGAAAACAACGAAACATACTTATGAATATTATATTCCATTTCTTCAAAGTATGTCCCACTTGATGCTGCTAAGTCTTACACACAGACTTGCTGGTGACAATGAGGTTCCACTTAAACTTTTACATCAATCAAAAGTCAAGGCGTTTCACTCTCTAGTAATTGTAGCTGCTGTCTCTGAAAATACAGACTGTATTTCCCTGGGGTGTTTATTTATTATTATTACGTTTTGGATCGCTGTTAGCTGGGACGGGACAGTGCAAGGCATCCACACTACATGTAAACACACTAATCATGTTCCCAAAATAAATCTTACAGGCCTTGGTCCGTTGGGATCATCTGGAGTAGCATTTATGACATGCCAGCCAGGCTAATAGTCCCACTATAGCCACACTTCTGAACCAAATTAATAATCTGAATGATTTGAGTTCAACTTTTAATGCAAAAGACAGCATGGACTTCTAAAAAATGACTCCCAGTGACGTAGAGCAGTAAGAAACACTCATACTAAACCTTTAATAAAACAACTTTTTAGAAGCTGTCTGCTAGATCAGCGCCTCTCTTTCTTTTTCCCGTGATCTTCCTCTCCTCTCTTAACTTTATTCTTTTCTACTGTGTCTTTTTGTCTTGTTTTTAATGGACCACATGAACACGGAGTAATCTTTGACGACTGAACTCAGTTGTGTGGTGGAATTCATTTGTGGATGCTTTTTTTCACATTATCATATGGAAAGGCAGCAGATTGTAAATGCTGCCGTGGCTGCCGTAACTGCGGAGCTGTCATTTCCCACACGCTGTCTGTGTCCTGCCTTAGTAATGCAGGATTTCACAGATGACTGCTCTCAGGGCTGAAAATGAAATTGGAGCAGCAGAGCACAGTAGCACACACATGGCTCTAACAGGTCGGGCAGGTTTATGCCATCCCAATGTGGCAACTCAAAACAAAAATTAGATCATAATTTTCAGCGGTGATCATTAGTGAGTTAATAGAGAAATAAATTTTTAAAAAAACAACAGAACTGACTACAGTTTCACTGTTTCTCTTCGCTCACCATAAAACAAAATGTAACCTGCTGCACGATTACATGTGTCAATGCTGTAAGTAGTTGCTGAAAGGTGGCTTTTTGACTGTGTATTCACTGTATACTGATATTATTGTTGGAGTTAATGTAGCATGACTGCACAAGTACAGATGGACTTCAAGGTCCCATATCATAGAAGGTGACTTTGAATTTCTTTTTGATCATAGGAAGGTTCAGGCATTCTAAAAAATCGTTCCCATGTTTAATAAGTCTCAATTCACAGAGAAATGCACACAGCCTGTACTCAAAAACTGTGACTTAATACAAGTTAGGACTTCTGTACAACTGTACAGACGTCTCCCACACCCCATTCACAGCTATTCAAATCAGAGGAGAGACTCATTAATATCAATCAGACAGACACAAAATACTGCTGTTAAATTAAATTGAGATGATTCTTAATTAAAAACCACAATATGAAATATTCCACACCAAGCCCTATTGTTATATTGTGGAATTTTTCTTATTCCTCTTCTAGACGAATTTCAGCACCTACCTCATCCTACACTTATGAGAGAACCCAAACAAATGATATATCAAAACATGAATCTTGATTGGGAGTTGTGTGCTATTACTTGAAAAATTAAACCACCCAAAACTTTAAGTAAGTCTTTACATGATGATGTTCCATGTTATTTTCTCATAGGTGCTACTGTTTTGTCAGTCGAAGCTCAAATTGGAGACCAGCGCAGAGGGAGAAAGATGCTTTTTTTCCTCCACATTTCTGTCTGCCTCTACACACAGTGCAGCCTTCGTCAATGGCAACCGGCTCAAGTTGCCGTGGTAACCATCAAGGCTCATCCCACAGCTCGTTTATCTTTCTAAACACCTGGTGCTCGTTAACATGTTTAAAAAAAAGTATGGAATTTTGAAATGTCAAACATGTATCGTAAACCCGTTTAAGGTATATAAGTTGTTGAGTAAAAACTTGAAAAGAAAATGCTGCCGGTGTTGTAGGTGAAAATGTTTGTTGTAGGTGTGGCCCCTGTATATATATGTAAGAACATAAATTTACTAGTATTTTTTTGTTTGAAATCTCTTTAGAAGCTTATCATAATATACAGTAGCCCCCCAACCCTTTCAAAATGTCCCTAAAGGAAATTTTCTCGATAAGTAATACTACTGTTACTCAATAGAAAAAATGAATCAATATTAAATATAAAGTTCAGTGTTGTTACATAAATAATGGTCAAATGGCCAAAAAATGTTTCCTAAATTTTCAAACTTTTTTACTATACTCAGCAGAGGTATAGATACAGCAGTGTATACACTTGTATTGGTTTAGGTACTGGAAAAAAACGGTGAAAGGTTGTAACAGACCAAACCTGAGAACGATGTGGCAACATTTTCTTTGTTTGTGTAATAATCAATAATTAATTTGAGGATACTGAGCAGCAACAATGAGCAGAATTTCCAAGCCGTGACGTGTTCCTCTGCACATAATGAGTTATTAACCTCAGAATGACATCTCTGATATGGTTGGGGTGGAGGGTGTCATCTGATTCTTTTATGTCATTCAGTGTGTGTGTTTGTGTCAATAATGAAACACTAAGTTCCCGGGCCGGCTGTTAGTTTTTTCATTAACTGGGTGTAAGTAGGTTAGCTCTCGGGGATGTGTACATGTGAATGAATGTCTGATAAACACTCATCTGAAGGCACAAACAGCAGGACAGAGCAATTTGTGTTGTGCACATTTTAGCCGAGCAGCAATAACAAAGTAGTGAGTTTCACTTCATATGTATTTTGCTGTGGAGTTGTGGGTGCACAAATCTAAGTGAACAACTTAATCCTGGCATGTTACATTTAAGTTGTTGAACAGCACCTAAGTTAAAGTTTGTGCCAGAAAATAATTTAATTTTCAGCAACCTTTTGGATTAAAGAAACACACAATTAAAGGTGTGTGTCTATCTAGCATAACAGAACGATATATAATTTACCTCAAATCATTTTTATCAACCTGTCATATATATATAAATAAACACACATGGGTGAGACAGTGTTTGTTTGCTGATTCACGGCTGTATTTCAGCAAGATTGTTTGTTTTATCATTAACAGAAAATGACAGATTTTTGTGCAGAAATATATATTTTTAAAAATTATTTTATGACATTAAATAATGAATAACACAATGGTTTGTCTGTAAGGACACAATAGAGCATAAAGATAAGAATAAATATGACATGAGTGGATGAACATAGTATTTGTAGATGACCTATAGATGAACAGGGAGTGCAAGGGATTACCTAATCCTAAAATGAGAGTGAGAATTATATGACTCACACATTGTCTTGTACAGTCATCACAGGTCACAAGCCAGCGATCGGAAATTTAGGAATGACTGAGTGACTTTTTCATCTTCCTTTACTTTGTCTACCTGTGTATTTGTTACAGGCTGAGGCAGCATATATCGAACTAAGATGGAAACGTTTTACCTGAAACTCGCCAGCACATTAGTCAGACACTTGCAGCCATTACTTCCAACTTTGTGGTGACAGCTGTGAACCCCTCCCCCACCCTGCCTCTGGTAAAATGGATCATGTCTCTGTTCTTCTCCTACAAAACTAGAGACAGTGGCTGAGTTTTCACCCTGCAAGCTACGCCCTCCCAGGCTGAACTGGTATCGGCTGTGAGTGATTCAGTGTGGGAGGGGTCAAGGGATCAAAAGTTACAAAGAGAAATGGAAAAGTAAGAACTTGAAGACTTTTGGTCTACCTTGACTGACAGCTGGTCATGTTGTCCACACTTGATGGTTTAGGATATCTTATTTCACAGAATACAGTCTTCACAAGTCTCCACAGAAGGAGTAAGAAATTGTTTATTCTGATAATTATGCAATAATTTATACAGTGTTTTCAAATGTAAAAGCAATGTATAAAATGTGTTATATGCTGAAGTTGAATGTGCAATATTGGGCAACATTTTAATGAATTTAATCAGTGTTTCATTTTTCTTAGATATTAATTTATTGTTTTTCTTTTGTTAGAGCCATGGCTGCATTTATTCCTTCATCATGCTTTATGCTATAAATTTAAACCTCAAGCAAACTCCTTATCAGTTCCTTCATTGTAGTTCTGTTGGTGTTTGCTTTGCTTCTGGCTTTCTGTGTAAACTCTGTTGTGTACAACACTGCTGTGAATTGTTGGTAATACCCATTAGCAAAGTATGCATGCGTTGCAGACTTACGCAGAGGGCTCAGAAAGGATGCAACTGACCCCTCAATGACTGCTGATCTTGACAGCCAGGCACTGCTAAACCCTCACAAACTTAGCATGAATGTGCATTTATTTCTGTGAGTGTGTATGGGCAGATTTTGAAATCCACCTAATGTCTAAAACAGGAAAAACAGTTGGACATTGACGAATACAGAGACATCTCTCATCTTAAATCTCCAATGTATAAAGGATTTCATCCCAACGTCAATGTTAAGACTTCCCTTCAACCACCAGCCCTGGGATAATGGTGATATTCATGCTTAGGTCAAAACAGGACCTTAGCCTATAGCTCTGGGGATGTGGGGATGTCCAGATATGACCTATGGAAAAATATCAGAGATGCCAAAAGAGCCTAGAGGGACAAGTTAAAATCTGTTTTATTGTTCTGTGTCAAACCCAGTAGAATTAGAGTCCAACTACCACGGCTCTGATCCCAGAAAGGAATATATATTGTATGACATTGTTGTGCATTTGAGTACATTTCAGCATTTTACACCATAAATGTGTCTAAAGTCATCTAAAACTGAAGGACCTGGGATGCATTTGGATTTTTGATTTCCTGATGAGGTGATGACGGTCCATGGACACACCTATTTTACTCAACACCAGCATCATGACCATAACCTATTTCAGAATGTCAGCAACACTAAGGGGCTGATCATGGATTTTGGGTAGAAGCAGAGATGGAACTAGTCCCTCTTTAATCTCGTGGTGTTCTTGGTAGGGAGGATAGATGCTACCTTGACCAAGGTCCTCGACCAAGTCACCATCCATCCTTGGTGTCTCCATCAAAGAGGGCCTGAGCAAATGTTTCAACTCAAATACTGTGCACCACTTAGAGCATCTTGCCATCTTGGCGAACATTACTGGCTGCGAACATCACTAAAACTGTGGAACCACCAGAGTTGTTTGTTTAGCTGAACACACAATAGATTCTCCACTCTGCTTAAAGGTTCTGCAGGAATAAGATTGTGAGAATCATTATAAAACACAACAGCCCAGACCCATCAACCTTTTACTTACGACTTAGATCACCACTAAGATCATCAAAAAGGCCTAAACTCCCTCCCCACATATACACGTTATTGCGGTTTTCCCAAATAAAATTATTCCTCAACTAAAAAGATTTCATAACACATTTGAAGGAACAAACAGGAACACATCTCAATGTGATCGCATGTGACAAGTAAAGATTGATTGATAGCAATGATGCTCAGGCGCCGTCATGCTGCCTCAACACCTTCTATTCACAGTTTGAGGCGAGCGATACCGTCCCCGCTGTGAGCCTCGCCCAGGATGACTGCACTCTGACCCCAACTACTGCTGACGAGAGGAGAGCTTTGAAAAGAGCAAACCCTCAGAAGTCACCAGGGCCAGATGGCATTTCAGCTGTGTCCTCAAAGCCTGCACCGTCCAGTCAGTGGAAGTGTCCGCTTCTATATTCAACCTGTCCCTGAAGCCGTCTATACACCTCACAAACAGCCACTGCTGCCTGAGTGACCCTGTAGCCCTGCCCTCCATCATCATTAAGTGCTAAGCAGCTTGTCACTACCCACATCTGATCCATCCCTTCTGACACATTGGACTCCTTCTATGCCCATTCAGCGCCAACGGATCTACAGGTCTTACAACAATGCATATTTATTGGGACTATTGTACATCATATTTTTAATATCATATTGCTGCCCTTTTTCTTCTATTTCTGCCCTTATGTCAAATTGTCCTAATATGCTATCTGCTTAATATGCTTCTTGTATGCCTACTACATTGTTTTACCAGGTTTCAAGAAATAAACTGCTCAGTGCAACACTATTATAATTAGTCAATTACTGTACTGAAATAGTAGCATTACCCGATAGCACTTCTGCTTCACCGCAAGAAGGTTGCAGGTTCAAGTCCTTGGGCTGGGACTGTGGGTTTTTCCAAGTTCTCCAACAGTCCAAAACATCATCCAAGCTCATGTTAGTCAAAAACTCCAAATTGCCCCTAAGGATGGGTGTGTGACCCTAACACCTAACCCTACTGTCTGTGGTGTATCCCTCGCCCCTCGGCTCAAGTACACTGATATCAGCTCCAGCAGACCCCCTGTGACCCTAGTGGGGAACAAACAGTTTTGAAAATAGATTCATTAACAACCGCTTTTAATATTTAAATAAATATTTTGCAGCTGCCGTTATGATTTGAAGTTTTTATGTTATACAGGATATTCATTTTTTTATTATTTAGTATTGTATCAAACAAAATAAAAAAAAATTCAAAGCTTCTCAAATGAGAAAAGTTTGTTCAATGATTTATATTTTATAGTCAAAATTATCAAATAATTTATACTATACTATATAACTATATATAAATCTCCTCTCTATCGCTCTTCCTATTAAGCATGAGTTTGGATTAGGCAAATTTTGGGGCTAGGATTGAACATCTACTTTCTGACACCTGATTGGCTAATTTTTCAGTACTGAACTCATTTGACATATTCCCATACCGGTGCTGCTGTGTCTTAGAGTGTTGTCCACATGTGACCCTCTAACCTGTCACAGCTGTGTGTCTTTGGGTGATGTGTGTTGTTGTCAAAGAGCATGCATGGGTTCTAATGGGACTCTCCTGGCAGAAAAGCATGCTTTGTATTCAGCTATAAATAGTATATGATCACAGGAAGGTTAAAAAAACAAAAAAAATCCCCTCTCTCTGGTCAGGACACTGACACAGTCTTCCAACATGAATAAGATTGAATTCCAGAAGTCCTCAAGCTGCCATTTATTTCACAGTACATGACGACAGGTCTTTTTTTTGATTTCCTAAACGCTCTTCTCTCCTCTCCTCTAGGCGAGCTCTGCTCAGGGCGTTAACTGCTAAGCATGCTGGGCAAGAGTCAGCCAACTACCAGTAATCTCAACCTGGTGAACTCAGAGGCTTCCGGCGGCATTTCGGACGCGCACGACGGCATCAACATGGCCGATCTCGTGGAGAGCTTGGATACCAGCGAGCTGGACATGGGGGAGGGAGAGGAGGTGGATGATGGAAACTACTTAGGTGTGTTTGCCTATCCGTACCAAACACTATGATCTCAGTAGCATTTGGGATTTGTGCCCACAGACCTCTCTAGCTGAGGATCTTCTTGCACCTGTGTTTGTGTCCTATTTATGCAAATATGTTTCAAACCGTTTTGTATCCTCATCAGCACCAAATAAAGGTTTCAATCTTGTCTGTCCTGCAGGGGACTGCCGTATCCCGTTCGCGGCGGTGTACGCCACAGTGGGCTTTAAGGAGGACACTGCTCGGGTCTACGTTCCCACGGTGCCCATCACCGCCCGGATCCTGGAGGTGGAGCGGTTCACCACCGCACAGGACCGCTTCAACATGTCTAATCACAGGAGCGTCAACAAGGTGCTGCACGGTTTATACATGCACCAAAAATACGTATCAGAGATTTTCTCTCTTTCTTTTTCTTTAAATAAGAATTTTGTTTTGAATATGTATGCTTATTTAAGGAAATATTTTGCACATCTTCATATAAAATGTATTATAACATGTCTTCCTGAGACCCAGGGGAACAAAGTTCTCCTCTTTTCTTTCCCTCCTTGCTTTTTTCCCCCTTCTTGCTTTCCTTCTTCATTCTTTCCTCCTATCTTCTGTTCTTCCTTCCTCCTTCATATCCTTCATACTTCCCCTCCCTTCTTCCCTTTTTCACTTGCATATGCCCTCATTCTTCCCCCTTCATTCATTTTTTTATTACTTATATCCTTCCTTGCTTCCTTCCCTTCTTCCCCATCCTTCCTCCTTTAGTTCTCTTTAGTGGACTAAATGAAACCTGAGGAAGTTCATACAAGTTATTAAGCCAAGCAACCATAAGAAAAACAAAAATATTTTAACCTTTGATATTTAACCCTTATATACTGCCCTCATTTACTTTTTTATTTTGTGTGTGTGTGTGTAGTCGCTGCCGGCAGTGTTTAAGATTGAGCTAAAGCACGGTGAGTTTACCTGGATGGTGAAGAGGAAGGAGAAACATTTCATGGAGCTGCACAGAGAGTTGAGGATATACAAGAACTTCATGAGGATCCCGCTGCCGTCACGCAGGTTGGCGCCTTCACGCGCACGCACACACACACACACACACACACACACACGTTTACACTGGGTTTCGTCACAGCACTGGAGACGTTAAAACTAAGTCTTAACTCTTTATCTTTATGTGCCCCAAAGCACATTCCTATCTCTCCCCTTCTCACCCTCCTTATCTCTCTGGTCATGTGTCCACTTTAAAAACAAAGGAATGTTTTATAGTTTTATGGCCTTACTCCCTTTTTTTTCCTCATTGTTTGTGTTGTTGACTTTATGTTATTGTGTATATTTGGCCTCTTTGTTGGCTGTACTATTTATTGAAATATAAAATATCACTGTTTTCATAATGTTTATTGACATTTCTGCGGCTCTGAATCCATGGTCGATGCTGCGCAACGCGGGGACGCTCAGTCATCCTGCTGCCAACTAATTCAGGCGTTCATAATTGCAAATCCAATACTGTTTGCTGGAAGGAGCACAGAGAATTATGGTGTTTATTTAACCATCAGGCCAGTGGTGTTAAAAGCATCAGAGCCAGATCCCTCAACCTCGGGGACAGTATGTCCTTGTATCTGCGTCTGCCATCAGGTTGTTTAACTCTGGCCATTTCTGAACATAGACACTAGCTACTAGCTATAGACACTATAATTTAAAGATGTTTTAAACTTTTTCATTTCACATATTTCTCATCTCGCTCCTTTTTTTTTAAATACTTGTAAATATTTGTATATACTCTGTTGCATGATGGAAAGTAGTACTTTTACCTCACAGCAAGAAGGTTGTAGGTTCAAGGCCTGGGACCTTTCTGTGTGGCGTTTGCATGTTCTCCCTTTGTCTGGGTGGGTTTCCTCCCACAGTCCAAAGACTCTTATCATACCTCATAGGTGTGAGTGTGTGTGTGTGTGTGTGTGTGTGCCCCACAATAGGCTGGTACCTGTCTGGGTTGTAGGGATTGGCTCCTAGCGAGGAATGAGCAGGTGTAGAAAAGGACTGAATGTATATACTTTCATTGGAAATCGAGCTCAAAGAAGCCACATTTCACTGCCTTCAGTAGATGTGACGATAAAAGCATCCAAGCACCACGATGAGAGTCGTTAGCTTGAATGGAAAAAAGCAAAAGAAGTGGATTGAGTCCAGCTGTGATCGCCAACGTGAACCCAAACGTTTGAATGAAAATTCTTGGCTTCGCTTCCCCCCTATCTCTCTCTCTCTCTCTCTCTCTCTCCCAGCCACACGGTGAGGAGGAGGACGGTGAGGAAGAGCGAGGTGAGGGAGATGCCCTCCCTGCCCAGGGGGGGAGGAGACGAGCTGGCGAGAGACGAACAGGTCTCCAGCAGGAGGGTATGTCGCCGCATCCTTTAGTTTTTTTTTTTCCTGGCTGGGAAATGCACTTATTGTCACATTATTTCCCCCCCCCTCGTGCGGAGCTCTCCTGGCACCCGCTAGCTGTTGTTGCCATGGCACTTAACTCCTCTTCAGAACACATATCCTCTAAAACACTGTCTCACTGTGTGTGTGTGTGTGTGTGTGTCATTAAAATACTCACAATGGCCAAAATATAGTATATGTGTTTCTACAGAGGCAATTAGAGGACTATTTGAACAAGCTGCTGAGGATGGCCATGTACCGCAAATATCACCACACTGTGAGTAATCCTACTAGGCCATGTCACACTTACACATAACCTCCGACTGACTGTCTGCCAATAGAGAAATTAACGTTTCTACTAATTCTGTATGTGTTTTGAATTTCATGAGAGCCAAAACGTGTGATGTCAGGTAGACGTCTGAGGCTTGTAGCTGCCAGGAGACATTTGTTTTCAGAGTAAACATAATTAACAATGATTTCCTACAGTATACTGAGCTCCAGCATGTATGGCAGAACAGTGGGTGTTGACACAGCCGCTTAATCTGTGTTTAATGATAACGCTCTGCCCGCTTTGTGTTGACACACTTGAGGAATTTGAGTCTATTGTTATGGCTAGTATGTGCAGTTGTTGTTTTAATGCCAATATCTTGAGATCACAAATGAATTACTTCATTATCGAGAGACGACAAAGCGTTTTTTTTTTTTTATTTTGGCATGATAAGGAGTTAAGATAAGGTTGCTCGGAGTTTTTTCTAAATAAAGCACTTTTGTGTTCATAGTAAAAATGTAAGCAATATAACAACATTCATGATTGACTTGATAATTTATGCAATACAATTATTTCTCAGGTTGTGGATAACTGAAATAAAATATAAAATATATCATCACTTTTTGTCCTAAATCAGCTCTTGATGATGCTTAGCCACGTCTTGTCAAATCTTGTATGCCTACAGTCATCCACTGTCAATGCCTTTTTGATTGAAATGACAATAAATATAACATCCCTTACGAAAATTAACCATGGTTTTACCATGGGAAATACCGTGGTTTTACCATGGTTTTTTGGGTCATGGTTTACCATGGTTTTTTTGTGGTAACCATGGTTATACTATGGTTTTTATGTAGTAACCATGGTTCTACCATGGTTTTTGGAAGTACCATGAACCAACCATAGTAATACTATGGTATCCAAAAACCATGGTAGAACCATGGTTACTACATAAAAACCATAGTATAACCATGGTTACCACAAAAAAACCATGGTTAACCATGGTTACCCAAAAAACCATGGTAAAACCACGGTATTTCCCATGGTAAAGCCATGGTTAATTTTCGTAAGGGATTCTCTGTATTTGAAAAATGGCAAAGGCTATTATTTCATTAGGGTGACGAAATTGAAATCTAAATCTTAACTCAATGTAAAAAGAAAGCCAACAGCTTGCACACTGCAACTGTACAAGCTGCTTTCTTCCTTTTTACATTTGGAGAACCTTACGTTTATAGCACCTGCCCTATTGGCTTTGGATGTGCATGTTTCCTCCCACTCGCTAAATATTAACTCAACCTTACAGAAATATATAGTGTACACCCAACCCCTCATGCCTTTTGTATTTTTAACGCTGTACTCATGTGAACAGCACAAACAGAACAGTTGAGACACATCTGTACCACAGAAGAGCTTTGAGACACTAGAGCCCAGTTCAGCATCGTTGGCTTGACCACAAGTGATAAATTAACTCATTACCATAAGCAAAACAAGCTTTATTATCTCAAGATAATAAATATAAGTATTCGCTGAATATAATATTAATTACTGATATTACTGAGATGCCGGCAATAAAACAATGATTACAACCACCACGCTTCAGGGTTGCATCGAAATCTTTTTTTTTCTTTTGTCTTCCGTTACGCTGCGTCATCTCGGCTATACCCTTATGGCATAAAGGAGCCTTGAAGCAGATCTGTGTTGAGTCACAGCTCTGTGCCTGTTCTGCACTGATCACATTCAAGTTTATATTGAAGGTGGCAATACAAGTAAATGTGATATAAGACGTGGTGAATTCACTCCAGGTGGATAGAACAGAATATGAGATGTAATAGATGTCTGCCCAGAGAGCAACATAGTATCACTTTTTTATTTATTTTTTTTGTGTGTCTTTAAATGCGTCACGGTGTGAAGCCTCTTGTTCTCTCCTTCTGTCTATTTTCAGATGGCGTTCATTGACGTCAGCCAGCTGTCCTTCATTCATGACTTGGGGCCCAAAGGACTGTGAGAATGTTCTCCTCTTTGAATGCTTTTTTTCTTCCCACCTGTGAAAACAGACATTTCAGGTGGATAAACAGTTAACAGTTAATAGCAGAGTGAAGCTACTTGAGCTGAAATGTAGGGGATCTAGTGCTGGAATTTGCTTTTCACACGTTTTATACACGAATCCATGTTTTTCACGACACATGTAGTCAATTCTATATGTTTCTTGTCATCAACAAACCCCACAGAAAAATGCATTGGCTTATCCTTTTACTATTTGTGCATCTGTTCCAGGGAAGGGATGATTTACAAGCGTTCAGGAGGACATCGTATCCCTGGCATGAACTGCTGCGGTCACAGCCGTGCGTGCTACCGCTGGTCCAAACGGTGTGTGGTTACCTCGTCTCTCTGTGACCATAATACGCTTTCACTAGGCTTTCCCTTTTTTCTTTTTTTTTTGAATAGGTGGCAAAACACATATTAAAAAAACAAACATTTATCGCAAATTTAATTGCAACATTTATTAACAATTTCCATTACGAACAACATCTTAATAGTGATAATAATTATTATAATAATACCTATATACCCTAATTTACCCATCACAGCACTATCTTGCGGTAGCACTTTCCTTACAGTGTAAAGCTCCATATCACGGCGATCCTGCTCATGTTGCTTCCCGGCGCTTTTGTTGAAATTTTCAAACTGGTAGCCGGTTTAGCTTGCAACTTCATGAAAAAAAAAATTCACAAGTGCTGCCGTCTTTTCTTCTTCTAGAGGAGCAACACATTCTACACGCTCGCTGCACCATCTTACAGACCCTCGGGCCATCCCAGCACTATCACCCAATTCATTTATTTAGAAACGCATACAACAGAAACATGCCCAGGTTGATACAGTTGACAGGAAACTGTACAAAGCAAGACCTTTGTCATGAGATCATAAGTCTGTCAAACATGACAAATCTATTCAACATTTTTCTATAGTAGTACATATTTCCTTGGGGCATTGCACTACAAATGATAATACATGAGATGTATTAGTGTTATTCAGGTGTTTACTGCATTAGTCATTCTTAGTATCCTAGCGTTGCCAAACCATGCACTGGCACACAGCTCCTTCATCTGTTTGTTTCTTGTTTCTTTCGTGTGCTTTATCACAGCCAAATGTTTCATGTGAGCAGTGTTTATTGCTATTTTCCAAAGGGAACACAAAGAGAATCCCACACGTTTGGAGTGCTCGGCCCCATGCAGCCGCCCACCTCGCCTTTTTCGTCCTACACCCTTTTTCTTAAAACAAATAATATGAGAGGCTGTTTTTTGTGTGTCCTGTGTAGCTGGCTGGTGGTGAAGGACTCCTTCCTGCTGTACATGAAGCCAGACTCCGGGGCCATTTCATTCGTCCTGCTGGTGGACAAAGAGTTCAGCATCAAGATGGACTCCAAAGACACAGAGACCAGACATGGAGTCAGGATCGACAGCCTGTCCAGGTGACACTTTAGTCTGTGTGTGTGTGTGTGTGTGTGTGTGAAACAATTTGTGCTATTCATAATAATAATGACAACATCCTGATGTTCAGCAGAAATAATGATGCTCACCACTAAAGTTCAACATGTTAATATTTGCTAATTAGCCACAAAGGACAACTTAGGCCAATGGGCAGTCATTACTTTTGCAGGTTTATTGAGTAAAGCAACAGTACAACAGTACTACACCAAATTTATTGGCAATCCATCCAGTAGATCTAAGAATATCATTGGAGCCATATGATTTTCTGATCACGAGATATGCACTTTTATTTATCTGCCCAAGTCAAAGACAAAAAACCCGGCTTTAATATTGCTGCCTTTCAGTAAAGCTGAGCCAAAGTAATTGTTACAGGGCGGATCATGTTTTTCCTAAGTTCCTTTCCTTCCCAACACTCAGTACAAATGGCTCGCCTCTGTTATCTCGCTGAAGGAAAAACACGAATGGCTGCTTTTGATAAACCGACCAGCGGCGTGTTCAGCTCGGACAAATGAACCGAAAGTTTCTCAGCCTTGTGGCTCTTGAACTGACTATAATGTGGTTCTTACATTTAATTAACTGGTGTCTTTGTGTGTTTGTGTACGTTCCTCTGGCAGAGCCCTGGTGTTTAAGTGCAGCAGCTACAGACATGCCCGCTGGTGGGGTCAGAGCATCGAGAGCTTCGTGAGGAGCCATGGGAAGGCTTTCCTTCGGGATCACCGCTTCGGATCGTTTGCACAGGAACAGGAGGACGTCCCTGCCAAATGGTAACTAAACAGGGAGGTAGGCTTTTCAGGCTTATCCCCTCAGGATTCATATTCAGCCAGTGATAGCCGAGGCAGCGTTTGGTGCCTTAGTTGCGTTTTCTTTTTTGTAACTGGCACAGCAGCTGAGCAAAAGACGCATTGGGTTGGTGTGAGCTAAAGGAAAAACAACAAAAAAGTGTTTTAATATGATTAGATCATGATGACACATCTATGGGTGCAGCGTGAAACCTGCAGAGTTCAGCAATTCAGGGAACTGAAAAGACAAATGCACCTTTTAAATGTGTTTGTGCTATTATTTTCTGCTCATGGTGAATTCAGTTGTGAAGAAAAATGTGCAGTGACTGTTACATGGCTGCAGGCGAAACGCCCGGCGTGCCTGTCCTGCACGTTTGTGTTTGTCTACAGGAAGCGTGCATGAATGTGATGACTGATTTCAAAGGGGGATGCGTAGCATAACTCTCATTTTTTTCTGAAGGTATGTAAATGGAAAGACTTACATGGAGGACGTGGCCGACGCTCTGGAGGAGGCTAAGGAGGAGATCTTCATCACCGACTGGTGGTGAGTCGCCGCAGAACTTAAAGTGCTGCCGAAGAATCCGAGTGGATCTGAGTTTTGCCCACTGCCACTGTTACTGTACATGTAAACCCTCAGGTCCTGGCTCTCAGGCCGTGCTTCTACAGCGTCTCTAGTTACACTCTCAGCACGCTCAGAATAGAAATACAGAGACAGAAAGATACAGCCCGCGTATCCCTTTACACTCCCAACACACCCCCTTTGTTTGCACATCTCTTCTTAGTTTACTTTTCTTTTATTTTTCCGGGTGACCCACATGAGGCAAATAATCTGATCTACTGTGGAAAAAGCGACCGCATATGTGTGTGGTTTCAAACATTTGAGGATATTATGTAATAAAAAAATGGAGTAAAACAATCTGTCTTTTTCCTCTCACAAAGAAAAATGCTGTGAATGTGATTGCACCTGATAGTACGGTGACCAGGCAACCGCTACAAGAATGATTTGGATCTATTCTAATCAATAACCAGTTCGACTGGTTTGCACACACAAAATCAGGATTTTACCTGAAGTTCCGTGTATCGCTGTTCACTGTGCAGCATGTGAGGTTTTTCTATCAGGGGGTGTACGCTGTGGCGTTCTCTAGTGACACAGTCACAATATTCCTGCCAGCATGTCATTTCAAATCTGATAGTTCATGGACCCTCTGGGCCGAACATGCGGCTGTGTGATGTGGCCTGAAATCCCTGTGTTCCAAGGCAATAATCACAGTGCTTATGTTGGTCAGAGTGTAAGGATGAGTGAGTCATGAGGATATATCATTATGTCATGTCTGTCATATGCAAAGCAAATACAATGTCATGGGTGAAAGATTGATTTTCTTATGCTTAATATTTTTTATTGGCCTTTTTGTCTTATTTGGTTATTGCCTGAAATGAATATTTAATTGTCTCTCTTCATGTCTCTCTCTGTTTGTGGTTGGCTTGGTCAGGCTGAGTCCAGAGATCTTCTTGAAGAGACCTGTGGTGGAGGGAAACAGGTGGAGGCTGGACTGTATACTGAAGCGTAAAGCAGTGAGTCTGCATGAAGCCGACAACATTACATTGACTAAATGAGCTGTAGGCGCAGGGACCATAGAATCTGTAGGAATGAGAAGACATTGTCTAAATAGAAGTCTCACTGCCACAGGAACGTTCCTGTAAATGTGTAACTGATATTATTCGACTGACATTATCAAAATGAAGGCAAAGCCTCATGATTTTCGGATCTCGCACTGCATCCAAATGTTTCAAATGCAACATAGGATGTTAGAGGAGAATAAATGTACTTTTTCAAAAGTTGGATTTACTGTACTCTGGAGTAACCAGTGCTAGTTTCGTATATTTTTAGAACACCCTGTCATTTCCTCCTCAGAAATGATTCATAGCAGCACACTGCATTGGTGTAATAAGGGCAGGGCACATAGATACACACCCCTCCCATTATTTCCTGTCTGGCTAGTGTATAATGAAGGCATCTATGCCAAAAAAAGTAAAAAATCTTTAGAAATGGTATAAAGGAACAGTCAAAACTATAATTCAGCAATAATACAGTGTATTATATTCCCTTCTGTCTGCCCACAGCAACAGGGAGTGAGGGTCTTCGTGATGCTGTATAAGGAGGTGGAGCTGGCTCTGGGCATTAACTCCGGCTACAGTAAGAGGACCCTCATGCATCTGCACCCCAACATCAAGGTAACTGAAGGATTATGCATAGAAAGCAGGTGCAATGTGCAAAAAAATGAAAAAACTATAAAGGGATTTGTCCTGTTGGAACTCATATATGGTTTGGGTATCTGTGTCCGTGGTCCAGGTGATGCGCCATCCAGACCACGTGTCTTCCTCTGTGTACCTGTGGGCGCATCACGAGAAGCTCGTCGTCATCGACCAATCGGTAGCCTTCGTGGGCGGGATCGACCTCGCGTACGGCCGCTGGGACGACAGGGAGCATCGGCTGACAGACGTGGGGAGTGTGACGCGCTCCGTGGCTCTGGAGCAGGTCAGACACACACACACACACACACACACACACAAACACACATCCACATACACACCTGGCCGACTTCCTCACTTTAACAGTCCTTCAACAATCCTGTGTTTTTTAATTTATTTATTTTTTGTAAGAAAAATATATATTTTTTTTAATTTAGGACAAATTTGTATTTCCTTCTTCTCCCACTTTTCTTATCAACAATTAATTTCAATTTAATTTAGTGATTTAGTAATCAGTATGGGGACAATGCCAAAACTGTCATGTGGTGTTACATATCCTAGGTGGATTAAATATTTCAAATTAATCATGCACACACACACACACACACAAAATCTACATTTTAAATAACCTGATGAGCGCTTATAAAAACTTTTTAGATTTGTCTCTGACCCATAATATAATGTATTCATGTTTTTCTTCATTCTCTCCACCATCTGTTTTTTATTAGGATGGGAATTTTGTTTTATTATTAGTAGCAGTTTAGGTTTGGTTCTGTTTATTTATGTGACGATTGTTTGCTTTACTTTCATTTAATATTTATTTTTGGAGGATTTTAGTTTTATTCATATTTTCTCACGCCATGTCTCTAACCCTTTAACACTTCTTAGTACAAACTACAGCCTCCAAATTGGATCCATTGAGTCTGGCAGTTTCCTGCAGGGCTGTCTTTAAACTGCATTCCTTTAAAGCTGCTGTTGGTTTACCTATTAAACGTATAACTCAGTGTGAGTCCTCTTTGGTTCCGTGACCCCAGGCCGGCTCTGCCATCGCTCCATCTGGCCGAGGCGTGTCCTCCGTGGACGGCGCCTGCCATAGCAACGGACGGGGGACGCCGCCCACCGACCCGGTGGACCTGCCCAAGCTAAAGGGGATCGGCCGCACAAGGAAGTCCCGCTTCAGCCTGTACAGGCACCTGCACAAACACGCCATGCAGCACGCCGACAGCGTCAGCAGCGTGGACAGCGCGGGTAGGGAGAGAGAATGATGCTGGGAGGGTTTTTTCATATAATAAAAACGCAGTACTTCTCGGTAATGATTGTCTGTGCATGGCTGTGTGTTCAGGAAGTGGCTCGGTGAAAAGCCTAAAGACGGGTGTGGGCGAGTTACAGGGCAACACTCGCTTCTGGCATGGGAAAGACTACTGCAACTTTGTCTACAGGGACTGGATTCAGCTGGAAAAACCCTTCGATGGTCTGTCCACACACATTCGTGCACAAATATTTATAATAGCATCACTAATTTGGATGGAAATAAATAGTCAACCATGTCCTCTCCATCTCTCTGCTGCCGGGCAGACTTCATCGACAGGTACACCACTCCCAGAATGCCGTGGCACGACATCGCCTCGGTGGTTCACGGCAGAGGTGCCCGGGACGTGGCCAGACACTTCATCCAGCGTTGGAACTTCACTAAGGCACTGTCACACATTCATGAGTCTTCACACACCGTACTGGTTGTAGCACCAGAGTAAATTTGCTAAACTCAGAGTCATTATAGTTGATAGAACTAATCCACGTTTTACATAAGCTCAAGAACGGAGCAAACTGAAATGTGAAAAGTTGACTGTTTAAAATGTTCCATATCATGCCCAAAAATCCATATAGTTTTACACTTCTCTATTGCACCCCTTAAACCCTCTATTGCACAGTGTTGCCATATGGCAACAATTACTTTGGCTTGCTATTACTAAAACGCAGTAATTTAAAATCCATGTTTTACTGTTTAGTTGTAAAAATCAAGTATTTTCTCACTTTCAATAATTACAACATATGACCAGGAAATATTTATTTTGCGTCATTACCGAGATACCGTAGTGCATTCTGGGCCAAAGTTAGAAATAGTCTCATTTAACAAAATTTGCAATGTGTTGCCATATGGCGACGCTATGCAATAGAGGGTTAAATAATAATGGAGGTTATAACTTGCCTGCGTTTCTCCTTGTTCCCCACAACCTCAAAGGGACCCACTCACTCACACACTCGTATAAACAGAACAATAAAAAAAAAAAGATTAATTGGCTGCAACAGTGGGAAAAAAATACCTTAATCCTCACCCTCATGCTTTCCATGGCGCCAGCGTTTCCCCTCTTGTTCGCCTGCTTTTACTCTTTTTCCGTTCCTCCCCCCCCTCGCCTCCGTTATTTACCCTCTCATTCCCTTCATTTGTACAGATCATGAAGCCAAAGTATCGCTCTCTGTCGTATCCCTTCCTGCTGCCCAAGTCTCACTCCAGTGCCAATGAGATCAGATACCAGGTCCCCGGTTGTGTTAATGCAAAAGTGCAGGTAAGAAAGCAGCGGAGTCCCCATTCCACCTACACACACTGCAAAAACAACAAAGTTAGTGGTTTATATGTAATGTAATGAAAAACTTGGGTAAAAAACACTGATGATGTAATACACCTAAAAGGAACCCTGGTGGAAAATTACAGAGAGTACACAAGAACACACACACACACAGTATAAACTCCTGCACATCTGTAAGCACAGCTAGACTGAGATAAAAAAGGAGTGTTTGGAAAAATAACAGCTCGAGCCAAAAATTTATAAAACTACAGACTTTTGCACTAGAAAATGATGCTTGAGGTCTGAGGGCATTGACCCTTGAGAAAAATGCTGAACTTAAATAAGTGAAGGAGTTTCCCATTATAAGTCCATCATGTTTTTGTCTCTAATATAACTACCACTAATAATACACAATGATTCTTTTGAGAGGGAGGAGGAAGTCTTTTTATGTTTTTTTTTTTGTTTTATTTTTTTACTTTTTTGAATTGCAAAGTTAATGCCTTCAGAATTGTCATAGTAAGTTGAAACATACATGGTTGTTTGGTTTTGTTGGGTATTGCGTGTCATTGCATAGCACACTGGCTCATCTCAAAGAACACAAAGTCATTTCACAAAACACAATTTGTTGCGTTATTTCTCAAGGCTGCTATCGTTCTGTTGCAACTGCTGCTGAGAGTGTCAGGTTTAAACAACCTTACATATTAAATACACAAACACAAAGAGGAGAGAAGACAACAGAATTAAGTTTTACTTGCAAGGAGAGCAGATGGAGATATGCACAGTTACAATTCTCCTACCTACTCTGATTCTATCTCCTGCTCTCCTGCCGTTTATTAAGGGCTTCCCTAATGACAAATGGTTGTTGCTTCTAAGGGGAGGGGGAAAATTCAGCAACAACCTAAACTATCATACATACCTAACTAACACATGGTCTTATCTAGAGTGTAAATATGTCAGCTACTTTCCCAAGTTAGAAATTATCTTAAAACAGTTTTACAACTTTCCTGTCATTACGACAGGAGTCTGGTAAATCAGTCCACAGCTGCAACATCTCAATTGTCCACCTAGAAGATAACTCAGAAAAGGACACACACGCACCCACTTACAGAACAAAGAAAGAAAAGAGTAGAAATAAGTAAAACATGGAATAATCTTATACACATCATTCTAACAGAGAGACATGCAAACAATGCTGATAATACACATAATACACAGCAAAGCAGGCTTTACTGTGTGTATTGAGGCACAGCTTTGAATCCTTTACTTGAACATCAAATGAAAGTATAGGAAATGTTTGTGAAAGCGGAGCCAGCCTTATCTGTCCAGTGCAGGTTTCAGCAGTTTGAAGAATTACTTTCAAATCACGTCGTCACCTCCGTTACTACTACTACTACTACATATTGACAGTTATCCTGTGTTTTTATGTATAAGGTGCTGCGGTCAGCAGCGGACTGGTCAGCGGGCATAAAGTACCACGAGGAGTCCATCCATAACGCCTACATCCAGGTCATCGCCAAGAGCAAACACTACATCTACATAGAGGTGAGGATAAAAGACAAATACTCTAAATATGAATGTGTTATGAGAGGTTTATTTCATGGCATCTTTACTTGTTACTGTGTAAAAAGAAAGAAGGAAAAGAAACTTTGCAGGTGAAGTTGCCTCGTACTGATAAAGTGTGTGACCTTCCTCTCTGCTCAGAACCAGTTCTTCATCAGCTGCGCAGACAACAGGACGGTCTACAACAAGATCGGAGACGCCATCATCGAGAGGATCATCAGAGCGCACAAGTAGGCCAGCCCCTCTTATTTAAACCTTTTCCATTCAAGTTTAGTAGTGTTGCGGCAGAAACGAAAAAAAAAATAATAATTTTTCAACATGCCAATAAAACTACATAAATGCACCATGAATTCACATATCATAACATGTTATCAAAATGCTTTATCAGGCGTGTATCAGTTTCTAATGATAAATATAGTTTATTTGGAAGATTTTGGATAAAATTATGCAACTCAACTAAACTCAATTTGTAACCTAATTATTTGTGTTATAGCAGTGTCTACACAATTTGATAAATTCTTGTTGTATTTTTATGAGACTTTTATTTGTCTTACAGTATATTGTTGCACCAGCTCGAATATTTCAGTATTTTATAAAACATTTCTTGTGTATGCAAGATTAGGAGTCCAGCTTCCTCTGTGCTCCTGCTTTCTACAACACTAGCAGCCATCATGTGTCTCATTGTAACTAGCGTGTGTGTGTATGTTTTTTCACAGGGAAGGTAAAAAGTACCGCGTGTATGTGGTCACCCCTCTGCTTCCTGGTTTCGAGGGCGACATCACCACAGGAGGAGGGAACGCGATCCAGGCCGTCATGCACTTCAACTACAGGTAAAACACACGCACCGCACATGACAGGGGTCACCGCTTGGATCATTTATGTTATGAGTCATATCTGTGTTTCATTTCTCTTGAGTTGATTCCAATCAAGTGTAGGAATATTCATTTTCTTTTTTTAAAATCTGCTGTCTTTAAAGAACTATGATCAGAGGGGAATACTCCATCATCTCCCAGCTGAATAAGGAGAGTAAGTACAAGAATAAAGTATCAGGTGTCATATCAAGTCATTTCTGTTTGTATGGCCCCAAATCTCAAATCCCAGAGTTGCCCTAATGTGCTTTACATCAACATTCCCTGTCCATGTCCATGGTAGACGATTCGTAAAAGTGCTAATGTTGGCCTCTCCTCTGTTTCGCAGTGGACGACCAGTGGATGAACTACATCTCCTTCGCTGGGCTGCGGACTCACACTGAGCTGGAGGGCCGACTGGTCACTGAGCTCATCTACGTCCACAGCAAGATGCTCATCGCCGACGACAACACGGTCATCATCGGTCAGTCTGTCTCCGATCCGCTCTCACAGCTTCTCTGTCTTTTTTTTTTTCACCAGCTGCTATCTGAGACCGAGCTATAACTCTGCCCTGACCACCATCAAAGTGTGATAACACTAAAGAGAAAAAAATCTCGCGTTTCTTATTCCATTTCGGCATGTGTGTTACCACCCAGACTGTAGGGAAATACTTTTGTGCCGCAGCGTAGCTCTGTTGTGCCACCTGCTGGTTCTTAAAGGCACAGCTCACACTTACTCACCACTGCAGTCATCAACACACACACACACACAAGGGATGAATGTTCCTGCTCATTTAAAGATGCCTAATCATGGATGGCTCAGTGACAAATCACAGATTAGATTAGATTAGATTAGATTAGATAGCTCCTTTATTGTCCCACAGTGGGGAAATTCACAGTGGGGAAAAGTTGGCAAGATGAAAGTTGCATTTAAAAGAAACATTCATCAGGCCTTAAACATTTTGTGCTCACATTTGGTTTCTTGTGATTTAACAGCCACTGTAACCAAAAAAAATGATACATTTTAAATATTGAATCCATCTAGGATATAAAACTAGGTGATGGCATGCCTTTTTAATTGTTTTTAAAAACCTTTTAGACTATCTGTTACCAAGTTTTTTTTGCAACACTTGGTAACACAGAGGAAACACACAGCCTGGATTCATAAACTGAACCTTGTTTTGTACTTCCCAGAATATTATGATGCCCATTCACAGCTATTTAAATCAGCCAATCAGAGGAGAGATTTAAATGATTCCTCCTAGACCCTCAAAGAGAAGCTTAAAAACTAAAATGGGATGATGTTTGGTACTTTGAACTAAAAATACATCACATTAGGAACAAGAACATCAAGAACGTCACAACTTACAAATAACAAATAAACCCATAAAAGTGCATAATAGGGGACATTTAACAGTATGACTAAGAGGTAAAAGCAAGTGAGTCAGACGAATAAAGAGATGTGTGTCCGTGTGTGTGTGTGTGTCAGGTTCCGCCAACATCAACGACAGGAGCATGCTGGGTAAACGGGACAGCGAGGTTGCGGTGATCGTCGAGGACACGGAGAAGGTGGCCTCCGTGATGGACGGCCGGGAATACGAAGCTGGATCTTACGCGCTCCAGCTGCGCCTGGAATGCTTCAGGTGTGCGAGGGGAGAAAGATGAAATAAGACGTTTAAACACGAGTGCCTCGATGACGGAAACTTTTTCCAGTCAAATTCCGCACGGCAAAGCCATGTTTGTCTCTCTTCCTCTGAACAGGACTATTCTTGGCGGTCACACCGACGCAGGCATTGACCTCTCTGACCCCGTCAGTGATCGCTTCTACAAGGAAGTGTGGATGACCACAGCTGGCCGCAATGCCACCATTTATGAGAAGGTAGCGTGAACATGGGGATGATATTGGAGACAGTCGCTGTCATGGAAGAAGTGAACACGCATATTAGAAGGAAGACAAACACTTTTCTCTCACATCCACAACATAATCAAATGCACCAATACAGTAATGTAAATTAAAATTCCTGCATGGAAAATGCAGAAATGCATTTTTGTGCAAGTAATAAGAGCTTGATGCAGTCAAAATATTAAAGTAAAAATAGGAGTTTGGTCCCTCTGACTGATATATTCTTATAAATGACATCATTATTACCTTATTAATAGTAAAGCATCATTGTGCAAGCAGCACATTACTATTGTAGCTGCAGGGGGCACAGCTAGATTGTCCAGTGTTTCCCATGCTTAGGGCAGAGGTTCTTTTTTTTCCTTTTTTGGACTTCTCTTCTCTAATCCTTAATTTTTGTGTGAATATACTGGATTGTTTCATCATTTTATTGAAATAAAACCATGTGAGAAGATTAGAAGGGAAAATCACTATTTGGTGGAGCTGGTAACATCTCATCATCAGACATGTTAATTGTCTGATGTTAATGTTAATTCTAAGAATTTTGTACATAGTGTTGTGTATTTTTATTTTTTATAGCTTTTATTTTCTTTAGCTTTTGTATGCTGCATTAACAAGCAAATTTCCCCGTTGTGGGATCAATAAAGTCATATCTTATCTTATCTTATCTTATCTTATCTTATGTAAATACAAAAAAAATAGTCTACATACTGATGCTAGCTGTCCCTCAGACTGTAATTAGTTATTAGACCTTGAAAAAATACACTTTGATTTTGCTTAACCTTGCGTCATGTTAGTTGATGAGAAATTTCTCTAAACCACCACTTGGCTTGAACTTCCTGTACAAATAGCTTCCTAATATTGTTTTTTTTTTTTTTGCAGGTATTTCGCTGCCTTCCATCATCCCTGGTGAGGAACATGACCGAGCTGGAGCAGTACCAGACCAAGCCGGGCTTGGCCCAGAGTGACGTGACTCGCGCGCAGGAGGAGCTGCGCAAGATCCGAGGCTTCCTGGTCCAGTTTCCTCTGGACTTCCTGTCGGAGCATAACCTCATGCCCTCTGTTGGAACAAAGGAGGCCATGGTCCCGACCGAGATCTGGACATAAAGGCTGTAAAAAAAAAAAAAAGCCACTGTCCCTCATTTCACACATCTGATTTATTTTCTTGAGCGAGGTCTCTGGATTGTGATCGTCGACGAACGCGCGATAGAGGATTTTGGCAGCTTTGCTCTGAATTCATATGACCGCTGGGCATCGGCAATGAACGACACTGAGCAGTAGTTACAGCCTGTCGGGATAAGAACACTACGTTTTATCGGTTTTATGACAAACACGGAGACTTCACACCTGAGGGCAATAAACATGGTGAACGGCTATGTGGGCGTGAAGGTTTTTGGGAATCAAACTCAGCATTGGAAGCTTAGGCCTTTGTGGGGGAAAAAAAGCACAAAAGAAGGCAACGATTTCTTTGGGACCAGGGTGAGACAGAAGTCCGGATTTTCATATTCAGCCCCTTGTTAGGGAAATAACAGAATAAAAATACACAGAGATGCTGACGCATGTGATTCAGTGAGATCGTGACGTACACTCGTAAGGTGCATTAGTGCTACATGAGTTTTTTTTATCCTGCTTATGTGCTGCTTTGGAGACATTCTCCTAATTAGTTGGTTATCTATATGTTAACTATAGTGATATATAGCTCTTCTCTGTGGTGGTACATGCACAGATCACATACCGGTTCAACAGTGGTGCATGATTTACTAACTTCACACGACTCTTAAAAATATCACCCTCGATGCATGTGCCAATCACACATCTGTAAAAACTGTTGGAAAACATGCTTCGTGATAATGAGACATGAGATCTACTCCGTATACATCGCTGTAATCAAGCTGAACCTTGTGCTTAGGTGCACGAACCTGCCAGCGCGATCACAGGCTGCAGCAGAAACACAGAGTGATGCCTGCAGCCGGCAGGAGAGGCTGGATCAGACAATCTCGCCTGTGCATTCTGAGAAGTGATTTCCTCTTTGCTCAACAGATGGTGCTAGTTTGTTAAAAGTGCAGTTTGTGTTCCAGTCTGGTTTCTCTCTGTTTCTAACACTGATTACAAAAAAGCTTATTTTCCATAAAGCATGTATCTGATGCTGATGGAAAAAAACCTTCGGAGAAAAAAAAAACACTTTGAAGTTGCTTGTTTCCAAGCACTTCCAGTTGTTATTTGTTTGTTGTCAATTAAAAAAAAATAATAATTGTAATTCTGAGAAGAGTCTGCAACCTTCTAATGTAATAATATGTTTTCTTTCTTTTAGATGACCTATCAGGCAATTGATATATTTTATATGTGTGACTTGCTTCTCACTTCTAATATCAGTCACCATCACCCTTCAATGTGAAGTCAGAGAACCACTCCCAACTCTCAGTTATGCTCAATAATTGTGATGAACACGTAAAACGTCACAGTAAATAATTGGTTAAAGATATTCGATAAACGCCGGTGTTGGAGACACCAGGAAGAGGAATCCTTAAAATCAACAACGTCATTGATTTTATTTTCTCATGAAACGGCCCCTAAGCACTTTAATTGTCTTTCGGCTTCTGAGTCACGCACTCGTCTTGTGAAGCGTTTATTAAATACAAGCAGACAATAATGGCATTGTACAGGGTCTGTTAATGAAATATTGATTTCTCGAACGGGACCAGGGAATTGAAAAATGTTAACTGAAGTGATAATGTTTGGAAGTGTCACCGTCTTTTTTTTTTTTTTTTTTTTTTTTTTTCCTGCAAAGATGGAATAACTCCATGCTTTACTTACCTCTTTTAACACACCCTGTGTTGTTTACCTTTTTCTGTGTTTCTGATTGCATTATTTATGAAAAAGAAACCATTAAACATTATGGCTTTGTGAATGTATGGCATGCATGTATGGATGATTTGTAATAAAGCCACTGTTTCTTCCATGTTATCACCCAGCTGCTCTCCTGCCCCGTCGCCTGTATCAAGCTCTAAATCTTCACTTTATCTGCTTCTGCTTCCACTCTTTATGAACAAGACCTTTGTGTACAGCTGAAAGTATATTTCTAATTTCTATGTTTATTCCTCACAAGGTAACTCCTATTTAAATGTCTAACAAATAAAATAATTGTTTGAATTTCAGGGTCGTTTTTTTACATTGGAGCAATAAATCAAGATACGTTTCTCTCACTATCGTACATTTGACATTTTGCATCGATGAATCAAAGTTTATCTTCACATCTTCCTCCAAGATGAATACAAACTGCAAGCTGTTTGGCAATTGCAGGTTAACAAACATGTCTTTGTTTTTGTTTTGTTTTTTGGATGATGACAATGTTGAACCTGTTTTCTGAGTTCTGTGTATGAGAACACATTTATTTTCCTGCTTCATAAAAAAAGCAATCCATTTACATAATTTTTTGTTGCTTTTTTTCATTGCATTTTGCAAGTTACTGATGTTAGGTGTAGGTGCCAAAGCTAAGCGTTTTCTCATTTTTTTCTCAATGGGTAATCCAAATTACTTTAGGTTTTACATTAAATAACCAAAACCAACACATTCTAATGTGCAACATGGAAATCTCCGCATGTCAGGTGGGCCACAACCATTGTGTTTTTCACACTGAAACATAAGCAAGTCCCAACATGCAGTAGAGAACAAGGTGATTCTTAAAAAGATAAGAACATAATAAAACATTTACCCCATTTCTACCAACATACAACTAACAAACAAGAGCTGAAACTAAGAAACAAACATCCTAGCTAAAATAATAGCAGACTTATTTCTTCTCAAAGCATTGTTGGTCATGCAATAGATATTGTGTGGTAAAAACTGGAACTACGAGGAAATAATTTGTCACTGCAGCAGTTGGAATGTCTGTTCTAGAGAATTTTCTTTGGAATTAAGAATCACAACACAACCACAAGCAGCAACATGAAACAACACCACTATGCAAATATCAAGGAAGTACAAAGTGGAATTGTTAGCTACATCTATTTCTCCTGTCATCTAATCTGGTAGGATCTGGCTTCTCTGTTTAATAATATCCAAATCCAACTATGCCAATGTGTGAAAATGAGGAAAGCAGGGAAAGAGATGCTCTATTATGGACGTGCAATACAAAATTATTGCAGCTACCTCTTTCATGATCCCATATTTTATTCCTTTCCTGGGTTCTGTCAGAAGTTTTGATATCAGAACAAGATATAATTGTGTATTCAAGGACCAAAAATCATCTTAATATAGTTGAGCCATTCTGCAAACCTGTAGATTAAAATTCATGTTACATTTTTATTATTATTATTTTTATTATTTTGACCGTCACTGAAAATTCACCCTTCATCAAAATCATGTTTGTTTCCATGATTTAAGTTATTGTTGTTATTGTTGTACAGAATAGGACAATAGGGCTTTTTTGTAACTACTGTTAAACCTGGAGGGCAAAACAAATATTAATGTATTTCCTATTTTAGCTTAACAAACAAGCAAACAAACAAACAAAACAAGCATAATAATCAAATTGTGTGGCCTTAACTATAACTTTTATGTGAGGTTACTTTCTCATGCCTTTTTATTTTTGTTTTATTGTGTCCTTGTTTGTAAAGCACTTTGCAACAGGTGTTTTAAAAAGCGAATACTGAATGTAATAATAATTATAATAATAATAATAATTATTATTATTAAAAGTATTATTATTATAAGTAGTGCTTAAGTACTTCCAGTTTTTAAAGTAACTTTTTTAACAGTCTTTAACAGTATAGTTAAAGAATAGAAAGCAGGAATAACGTCCAAAGGATATGTAAGTACAGCAGTAATAAATAGCAATTAAGTAAGCTAATTAAAAAAAAAAAAAAAAGACCTACAAGTGAGAGAACAGGTTCTGATCACGCACGAGAGACATGTTTATAGTGTTTTTATTACGTATTTTCAAACGTCTTTCGCTTTCTCATACTTCAACGGGTTTGTGGCAAAGTGTGACTTTGTTGTACTTTTTAAACAGACACCTGGTGAATCAGGACACAAATCAAAAGCTAAGCTGTCTCTCTCCCTCCCACAGCATGCATTATCGAGTAGGGTAACCGGAAGCACTTTTATAAAGAAAAATATATATTTCCTCAAGAAGGAAAAATCCTTTTATCTGCATAACATAGAAACTGCCTCCGCTTCATTTGAAACTCCAGTAGCCAAGAAAAAGTTGCGTCGCCCCCGCTGCGCGTGCAGACCCCGCCCAGCAACAGGCGTGGTTAGCCGGGGGCAGCGTTGCCCCGCCCCCCCCTTTCCTCCCTCTATCACTGGCTGTCACCGCGGCGGCGGCTCACACACCAGCGCTAGCGGCGGTCCACGCTCTCTCTCACTCTCGGCCGGCCCGTTCACCTCATTGCCTTCCTTTACGTCCCCCCCCCCCCCAACCGCCTAACATCCCGCAGACATGGAGCCGGAGGGAACGACGTGCGCCGCGCTCGTGCTCCCCATCCTCCCCGCGCTCTAGCCGTGCGCTGCCGGGGTCCGAGGCACCAGGAGGAGGAGACGGAGGAAGGGGGGACTGTTTTTATTTTGTCGGTCGCTGAGACGTCACTGTGTGGGAAGGAGATAGAGATAGAGATAGAGAGATAGCGGGAGAGAGGAGGAGAGGGAGAGAGAGAGAGAGGAGAGACCGTGAAGACTGAGCAGCGGAGACCACACAGTCGTGACAGCGAAGGGCCGCTTCAGGATATCGGCCAAGTGAGAGCCGCTTTTTGTGTCCTCCATCATGGCGAGTGACTCTCCAGCTCGGAGCCTGGATGAAATCGACCTCTCTGCTTTGAGGGTGAGATGACTTACTTTTTTTTTTTTTTTTTTTAATTCTTTTTGATGTATTCTTCTTATTATTTATTGTGTTTAACTATTTATTTGATATGGCTTTGAAAGAATAATAATAATCATGTGGAAGCAGCCGGTGCGTGCGCCTCTCCGGCTCCCCTGCACCTGACGGAGCTCCATGAATAGCAACCGGCAGGAGAGGAGGCTGCAAGAGGCGGATGTGTGGGAGACGGGCAGCCGGCCAAGCCGTCACAATGTGTCAAATTATAGATCAAATTATAAATAGACGTTAACTAATATGACATCTGGCCGATGCCATATACTCATTCATGTCAGTGACGGGAATGTTGACGGTGTTTGTGTGTGTGTGTGTGTATGTATGTGTGTGTGATGCTGAATTGATGTTGCTGGGATTCTGCTGACCTGGATACTGTGAATAGGGCTGTTTGTGTACCTTTTTTTTCCTTTTCCACTACTGGTTCAGACTATTATAGGCCCATCAGGGTTGATTCAGTAGTGGAATTCGCAAATGTCAGAGAGCTTGTCCCCCTGTTTTCAGTCCCAAATTTTACCCTCCCTCCCCAATATGGGTACACTAGTTTTCCCCTTTTGCTGTTTTAATGCTCTTTGTGTGTGCATGTGTGTGTGTGTGATAGTGCCAGGATATATACTAAATGTATCCTGTTTTCCATCAAAGCTGAAGTCTTGCATGCAGCAATAGCCTTTTTCTTTTGTTCATCCAGTGTGTGCTGCAAAACCACAACACACATACACACCCACACACACACGCACGCACAGACATACACACAAACCGCTCTCCTGTGCTTGTGTTTATGCGTGGATACCCATGTTTTCACTTCACTGGGCATGGTGTGTGTTATTCTGAGTGTGTGTGTGTGTGTGTGTGTGTGTGTGCGTGCATGCTTTCAATGTGTGGGTGTCTGCTGGGCTGATAGTCAGCTGCTGCACACAAGTAAGGGATGCTGCACACGAGAAAAAGGGCTTCAGCTAAAGACCTGTTTGCTGCTGTTCCCGAGCAAGAAAAAAAAAACACATTATACAAACACACACATAGACATACACACACACACGCAAATGCAGTTGTTGTCTGTCTGCTTGTATTCACCTGTTTCCTTCACTACATCATTGTGGCTGCATGTCCATTTCATCCCCTCACTCTGTCCATCTTGTCCCTCTGCTTATCTATCTTCCTGCTTAAATGACAACTGCTCATCCATCTAACCCCCTTTTTTTTTCTCCATCAATTCTGTTGCACTGTTTTGTTTTGTTTTTTCTTCAGCATCTTGTCCATCTTGTGACTGGCTGCATGCACCTCCCTGTCTATCTGCCAGCCGCTCCGTCTCTCACCGTTATCTCGCTGCCCTCCTCCTCGCCTGGCTGCATGAAAAGTAATGTTCATGGGGCAGCTAAGTGATGCATAGCCACGAAAAACCATCACTTTTTTGGGGGGTTTGCGCGTACCATGGCACATTTTTCCATCGGCGGCTGACAGGGAGGTAAAAAAAAAAAGGTGCAAAACGTGAAAGGAGAAGAAGAAGGAAAAAGAGGGGGAGGAGGCGACAGACAGAGAGGAGATGAAGAGGAAGTGTTTGTGCATTATTAGGAGTCAGCCCATGCGTGTCCTGTTCTTTCAGAGGCGTGATCTCGAGCACATGTCTCTCTCTTCTGTGACTCACTTGTGGCTACAAGGACACGCGCGTTCATTGCTCACACATTTGCATCGACATGCCATGGTCGTGCATCTGAAAATCTGCATGTCAGACCATCTGATTATGAATCATCAATGGGTATCATTTGACATGATCCGTTTTAGGTGGTGCATAGAATTAGAACCTGAATGATAAAGTTCAAGTCATAAAGAAGGAGAATATATTTATGTAGAAATATGATTTGGAATAAATATACATATATTAGTAGTGGTAGTATTCTCTCTTCTCTATAACCTAAATAACTTTTCAGTAAAGCAAGACATGTCAAGACATGACTTTAGCAGTCTGTTTATTGCTTCATCACTACCTCTATCTCTTACGATCTTGCCATCTTCTCGTTTCATGTGTTGACTACTCATAATACCCCCCCCCACCATCAACCACTGGACTGGCTAGACAGGAAGTAGGTCAGCTGGCTGTGATGATGACAAGGGGTGGGGAGGAAGGCTAGGGGGTATTATAATACTGGTGTTGGTGGTGGTGATAGGGGATTGTGTGTCTGAGTGTTTGTTTGGGTATTTTTGTGTGGTGGTGTGTGTGTGTGTGTGTGTGTGTGTGTGCGGTATTTGGTTGCTATCAGGCACATTTAACATCTATCAAACATGCACACACACACAGACACACACACTGATGTACAAAGAGACAGACGGAATGGTGTGGGAAGTCGAGTGGAGCGAGAGAAGTGGATTCTGGTGTTTGCTGCCTCTGCACTTTCTCTGTCTTTCTCTCCCCTGCTCTCTCTCTCTCTCTCTCTCTTTCCTCATGCCTCAGTGGCTCTCTGCGACATTTGCTGGTGTCGCACATCTACCCCGGGCAGCACCTGTACACACGTAGATGCTGCATGTTTCACTCGAGTGGGAAAAGGCCAGAGTTGAAGGCAGACTGCAGAGACGCCGGCGTGACTCAGAATGTCAAGCGAGAGAGCAGGAGAGGTCGAAACGTTGTGGTTTTGTCTTTTACAGACGGTGCTTTTTATCTAAAGTGACACACACACACACACACACACACAGGTCAGAGGCGTCAGAAGCACGGGTTCATGCAGTCAGCTGATGACGAGAGCAACAGATGGTAAACCAGCAGGAAGTATAGCCACAGCACCACGCACACGCAAACACACACGCTGGCAGCAGGCTAATGTGCTTTGCAGGGACTCAGGTGTGAGATCCGAGATGAAAAGAGGGAGAGCAGGTGAGGTTGAAGGGACAGAGGACACTGTGTCGGGGGAAAGAGAAAGCAACGCATTCTGGGAGAGAAACGGGAAGCCGGATAAAGATGAATGGAGCTCAAGAGAGATTTAGCACGACAGCGAGAGACAGAGAGAGAGAGGAGAGGAAAGCGACAAAGGCTAAAAGGTGGAGATGTGAGCAGTGACTAAAGTAGTCCAAGGCAAAGACCCCTCTCCCGATCTCCGCCCTCCCTCTCTCTTCATCCCCGTTGCCCAGTAAGGCCACATTCCTCGGCCCTTCACCACTGACACCATAGTAACGGGGCCACAGCAGTGCCCAAGGCTTACACAGAGCTTATTCATGAATAGTCTATATACTGTATGGCAGTCTGTCGCTGAGAAATGCCCCTCTCCCTCCCACCCTCCTTTCCACTCTGCCTGCCTGCTTCTAGTTGACCTATTTTCTCCCCCCCACCCCCCCCACCCCCCAAATCACTGATGGAGCCGCATCAAGTCTTTAATTCGCTGCTATACAAGCACTAAGATGTATAAGGTGGCTCTGCATGCACACAAATTTACCAAATTGAATTAGTTACCACTGACGTTTATGCCCTTCCCTCCTACTTGTCATCATCAGCTGATTTAGGAAAGCAGCAATTCAGCATAAAACTAAAGCAAAAAAGAAAGAAAAGCGGGCGAATCCTCCAGATTATTACTTCAAACTATAACTGTTCACCATCTCGCTTTTAACATGTTTAATAATACATTAAAACATGAGTCACACACACTGTTGTCCCTTTTCCTTTCTCTCATATTCAAACGCGTGCAAAGTGTAAACACACGCACTCTTAATCTTAAGTGCTTGAAGGAATCATGCGCATATAAACAAGTCCATAGTAGGAGCTGAATCCCTCCGCTGTGTCTGACTCCTTTGGTGCAGGGCAGCACGGAACGCGAGATTGATTGAAACGACATAGAGGGAGAGAGCGCGTCAGGCGAGAAAATTCGAGGGGATGAAGGATGAGGTGGGACGGAGTGGTGGGATGGACGGTGCGATGACAGGAGAAGGTGCGAGATGACATGTTGGCAGAAAACGGATTGGGAGGCGAGGCGGCGAGAAGTGGACGGGGTCATTAGCATCAATGAACATACTCGCAGTGTCGTCCCCGGCGTGCTGTAAATCTGTGATCAGGAGTTGACTCTCGTTAATGTACTGTACGTGTCTGGGTGAGACGTACCACAGTGTCTCCTTGTTAAAGCAAGCGGTGGTGAGCTGTGTTGTTAAGTGTTTTTTTTTTTTTTTTTTTATAAGAGGCAGACCCGGCCCCAGCATGACTCCTATCATCCTCTTAGGGTCTCTAATTCAATCCACCTCACTTCTCTGTAATTCACTTTCTAATAGACACTAACAGCACTCACCTGGCTGCTGACTAATGCAAAAAAAGAATATATATATATACATATACACACACACCATACACATACATACAGTCGGCCTGTATGGAGGATGAACTCGGGATGAGTTCAAGTAACAAATTATTATTAATCTAAATTTTTCCATTTTTTTGTTATAATGTATGATGTAGTTAAACATTTTATGGTACTGAGATGATTCATGTGGTGCAAGGTATCATCACTCTTTCACTTGTTATACTTAAAGGTCAAGTTTGAAAGACTTAGTGCCATTTACCCACAGTTACCAGCATCTAGAAGAACATACTTGGCAGAAGTGGAAAGTATTATTCATAAGTATGTTTTAATCAGTATATAGTGTTTCTTTTTACTCTAAATTGAGCTGTTTATCATCTACATAGGGGGCGGGTCCCTCTATACCCTGAACAGACAAACCAAACAATGTCTCTAGACACAACCTTTTGCGTTTTTTTTTCTTTCCCGCATTTTTCGCAGCATTTGTAGTTTCACTGTATCTTTTTAAATCAGCCTTACGAGCCTTTTGTAGCCAGTTGAGGGAAGTGGGACAAACTCCAAACACTTCATTGACTGCAGTATCTGCTTATACAGTTGATGTCCACCAGACACAGAGCAACATCAACATTCATATTCAATTGTGTTCCTGGCTCCCTGGTGATATGTCCGATATTAACTTTCCTTTTAGTTGAGTTTTCCTCTGCACCATCTTGTGAGGGAAGTGACTGGTACGTCAGCTGATAAATGTTCAACAGTGAGTGGTTTATTTTGTCACTTTTCTGGATACGGTGCAGTCGATTAATCAACCGATGCCTGTAGGAAACAAGTGTAATTAGAGCATATGAGAATAAATCAAAAAGTTGTGACATTAAAGGGGAGCTGCAGAATCCATAGTCCTGTCACATTTTCAACCATTGTTAATATAACAGTTTGGTTTAATTGTTATTATTGTAACTTTCAAGCACAAACTATTTTGCTCTGTTGCAAATGCCATTATTCAGCATCCATGTAGGCCAAGCTAAATTAAATATTTAATTACTTTTGTTGAACCAGTTCTGGGTCAAAACCCTGCTGTGCTGAAGGTTTGCTTTTTTTTTTTTTTTTTTCTTTTCTCGCACACACAATGACTCCACTGACAGGATGTTGATTGAAAGACTGCAGACGATGCAAATCTTTCAAATTGATGAATGTAGCAACTACTTTGATAATCGGTTAATTGGTAAGCAAGTAATTCCTCAGGCTAAATACCAATCATTTTATGGTTCCCTGCTCCCAAATGTGAGGATGCTTTGTTTTGAGATTTTCACCGTTAGTCAGACAGATCCAGCAATTTGGGGACATCATTCATAGGGAAAAACAGTCACCATAATGATTGTATCAACTCTACTGTACACATTAGGAAATGCAGTAGGTGTGTATCCACATGAAGTAGAGATAAAATATCATACGTTTTACAAAGGCCGAACAGCATTTGTCTGAAATTAGTGTAGTTCATTTGCAAATTGTTGTTTTATGTAGTAGTTTGTGCCTCACTGATTAGATTTCCCACACCTGCGCTGATTTATTTCTGTTTTAGTGGAAATCTAATATTCACTTATTGCACTGCTGGTCCTTTAACCTTAAGAAGTGCGTTCACACAAACAGCCTCGGGAATCCATCTTACGTTTTATTTCCTACTAATCCGTGTCACATGTCGATATTGTTAAAGTGTGTGTGTGTGTGTGTGTGTGTGTGTGTGTGTGTGTGTGTGTGTGTGTGTGTGTGTGTGTGTGTGTGTGTGTGTGTGTGTGTGTGTGTGTGTGTGTGTGTGTGTGTGTGTGTGTGTGTGTGTGTGTGAGAGAGAAAGACTTTGAAATGCTAAGCTCTTAAACGGTAAGAGAAACCACAACAGATAGTTATCCCATGCCTGGCCTTCATGGTGAATACATTTCTGGTAATATAACCCCTCTTTGATCAGTATTGTTACAGCCAGCTCACTCTTTAGTATCCCACCACTTGCTCTTTTATTATAATCTCTCTCTCTCTCTCTATATATATATATATATAATCTCTATATAAATAGATATATATATATTATAGGGAAAGAGTAAACAGTAATTCTGAAAATGAACGCTGAAATTATTAAAAAGACAGGCAACATAATAGTGAGATCGGAGAGAGACATACACAGATAACAACTGTTATAACATTAGCAAACTTTTTTTATTGCTTTGCTGACGCACAAACTTACTTTCAACTTCTCACTTTTTACAGTTGTGGTCGATTGTGGTGAAGAAGAACTGCTTGTATGCATGTGCGCCGTGGTTTGGAGATCACATTGGATGCGTTCACACTTGTATGTCGCAGCCGTGATTCGATTTCCTGAGACAGATTTTTTAATGCAGAATAGCTATACCAGGATTAGACTTTGGTTAGTTTAGGGTTAGGAATGTAGTGACCAGGATTAAGGTTGGCTGGAGGAATGGAAGTATGAATGCAGTAAGTAAAAAGTCCTCACACTTGTTATGAAGTGGCTTTCTGAACTGCAGCCCTGCACTCTAAAAGCCATTTTATCTAATAGCCTGTGCCTTTCATGGATCAAGCTCCCCTGTGCGGAGAAAGGAGCAGCTTCAGTGCTGCATAGATGTCAGCGTCCAACATTGAGTCAGATCTTTGTTCAAAACCAGCCTATGGCCAGGAGAATTAGCGAACGTACTTTTTTTTTTTTTCGCAGATCATTTATGTGGATGTTCCTGTCTTCTTTTTGTGTTTTTAAACAAGGAGTGTGTACAAAAAATACAATGGAGATTAGCTGTCTGCCCATTGAATGTCATGCTCTGAATGCTGGGAGGTAACGTTGCTCTTTTCACACTTAGATATGAGAGGCTAAGTGAGGTTGGGAAAAATGGCGCCTTATCTTCAAGACACTTAACATAAATGTAACATCACTGTTGTGTAAAAGCTTTGTGAATCGCATTTGTCTTTATAAACATCTTCCAAGTAATTGAAGGAAGTCATGCTCCCTTGTGGGTTTTAGATGTCACGTGCTATGAAACAATTTAAAATAACACTGGACAAAGTACAAAAAAAGCCCTGAAACTCTTCCCAAAAAAATTCACATTTTTGAGATGTGTCACATCTCAAATGCCAGATCCTCATTCTTCCACCTCTTGGCACGTTTGTCTTGTTTTAGAAGCTATAATTAACTTGTTTCTGTTATTCGGCAACTTCACATAGCTGTTCTCGATGTGATTCATCGACCACCAGTGAGGTCATGAAGTAGTCATGTGACGCTCAGCAGGAACACAAAATTGAGAAAAGGGGAAGGAGGGGGGCAAAAATTGCTTCGGTCATAGGGAACTCTAAACCACTGCCACAGTGGCGTGCGCCACACGTAGGCGCGGGTCCAGACGTGCTGACAAAGCCTGCGCACGCTGAGAGCTCATTCTGCAAGCGGCCTATAAAATATGAATGATATCGTGCTATATTTTTATCAGCAGGCCCGAGGACATGTATGAACTGGAGCAGCACAAACGCTCTGCTTCCCCAGCCACAGCACTCGTTCTGCACGCCGCGCAAGCGAGGAGAGGGAAGCTCCGCATGCATGGCCGGTGCTTGTGGCGTCTACAGTATATATGCGTTTACACCGTATGCCACTATGCTTCGGTATTATCTGAATGGCTATGTTGCATAAGACAGGAGAAAAAAAAAAAAGAAAGCGAGCGCATCCTCAGATGTGTCCTGGGAGTTCCTGTCAGAACTTCGTATGCAGCTCTGAGAGGAAACTCACACGGCTGCCTAACAAACGCATACATGCGCGTTTGAAGAGAGGGGGAAATAAAAGAAGTGAGGGAAAGAAAAAAAAAACTCTACCTGCATAAGCTCAAGGCCTGATAGCAAACAGCGACGCTGCGGCTGGATGCTGCTGTCTGCACGCCTCGCATCCTCTCCCCGACTCTTGTCGTTTACATGTACACACACACACACTCTTCATTTCGTGCCCACACGTACTCGTTAGAACATTCGAACACTGGCGTGCGTGGGAGTGTGCTTTTGGCACAGTGTGCGAGTTTGTGTGTGTGTGTGTGTGTGTGTGCGGTTAGAAGAGTGTGAGAGCGCGAGACAGCGGGAGGATGTACTTGAGACCTGCAGAAACTAACAGAGAGAGACCGAGCGAATGGAGAGAGACCACGAAGGAGAGGAAACACTGAGAAGAAGAGCTGAGGGAAGAAGTAAACATGTACAAGGATACAATATTAAAATACACACTCGTAGACACCCTGTACGTGCACTCGGTATTAAAATAAACAGTTTCATATCTAAATGTGTGTGCTTGTTATGACGGAAAGTTATCTGAAAGTTCTACTGAAAAAATTCAAGAGAAAACAACAGAGACATAAAAAAAACGGACAGTTTCTGTACAAAGGGCGCAAGAGAGAGAAGTGATGAGGTTAGGGAAGACAGAAGGGGATGGAAATAGAGGGCATGTGTGGCTCTTCAGAACGAAATAAAAAGATGCTTTATTGAGAGGGGAGTAGTCCGTGAGAAGTTGGCGCCACGTAATATCGTCTGTTCTCCAGCTTTGCCCGAGTCCCCAGTGCAGACCTACACAATGGCGCGGTTCATTTCGATGAATCCGCAATGAAATGAGCCTCCACAGTAGCTTCACCCCAGCAGAGCTCATTTTTAAACATCTTCTTTGGCTCATCTGAAGGTGACATAGTTATTCCATCAAAATCACTTATAAAGGTCAATCAAAATCGACAAAGTGATATAAAATGACTTTGGTGGTTGGTATATTTGTACCTGACCTAGTACAGCTGTCTTCACATCCAAGGCAATAGACATTAAAAGCGTTTTATAGTGAGCATTGCAGGACTGGCTGAAAAAAACAAGGAGGCCAACAAGAGAGTTGCAGGGGGAACAAAAAAAATATGGTATGTAAAGTTTACAAAACTTTTCAATAGCAAGGACAACCTGGGTGAAAAGAGACATAACACACACTAGTAAAACAAAGCATCGGTGGTTCCGCAGTGAGAGGAGTGTTGGGCTGAGAGGTGCAATGTAAAGAAAGACTTGTCCCGGGCAACACTAGGAATGACGGAGACAACCGGCAACTGTGTAGATAAAACAAGAGTGAGAGAGACATAGATGGACATCAGCTGGTTGGAGAACAGAAGCTGCTGGAGCACAGAGTGTTAAAGCGAGAGAGAAGGAAGCAGAGGGTGAATACCAGCTATTGTTGGAATTCCGTAGCAACACGCGGCAGAGTGGAAGGGGGAGGTGTGTGTGTGTGTGTGTGTGTGTGTACGTATGGGGTCAGTGAGTTTTATGCTCTATTCAAGTCAGAGATGCGTCGAGTTCCGCATTGGCAACCTAGTGACTGTTGGTTTAAATGATTATCTAGTCTGGCCACAGGCCTAAAACAATCCGGCACTGCATTTCAGACCAGTGTATCAACACCAGCTCAGCTCGTTGAGCAATCCAGCACCGATTGGGTCAGAGGTTTAACTCCCACAATTGTTAAAAAATGTGTGTTCCCATTGTTGTAATATGGATAACAAGACTCAAGCCCGATCCCAATTCACCCCTTGGCCCTACTTAGGTGTGGGGGTAGGGGCTGGATGTCCAGATTCTTCATCTGAAGGAGGGGAAGGGCTAAGTCTGAGGGCTTTATGGCCCTCCAAACAGAATTTAAATAAGAAATTCCGCATAATGCCTTGTCAATCCGATTATTAGCAAAAGGAGCACAGATACAGACACATCATTGGCATCTGGATCGAGCATCAGCCACACCACCATCTTGGAAGGGGCAACCTGGCATTCGACTCCTTTCTACTTCAGCTGTGCTTTCATTAGTATTGCAGGTATTTGGTTATAAACTTTAAGAAAATAAAGAAAATCTTGAGATTTGAGAAACTGAACTGAGAGATTTTCCGACATCTTAGAAAAGTGACTAAAAACTTGCTCATTTAATCTCTTAAGTTAGTTGTATTTGCAAAAAGGGTATGGCCATGGTGTAAGTAGCTGTTGTCCATCAAATTAAAGGTGGTCAAACATTCATAGTTGGACATAGAACTGAGGTTTATATTTTGCACATCGATTATTCAACTAATTATTGCAGTCATTAGCAGACAAAACATTCATAATTCACGACATTCCACTGGACCTTGAATGCTTGTAGATGAATCTCATGACAATACATCCAGACAATACATCCAAATTGTTGAATCTGGGCCAAAAATATCTGCACTGACCGTCCATCTTTGCCTGGAGCCACGCGACTAGAGTGGCTAAGGAACTGATATGTCATGCTTCATAATACTTGATGACCGTCTGAATCTGAGTCATACGCCGAAGGCTTTTTATCATGATTCAGAGGTAAATGTATGAATTAATGTTCCTATTGATCCTATTAATCCCATGATGTTTTCCTTTGTCTGTCTAGGATCCTGCCGGCATCTTTGAATTAGTTGAGCTGGTGGGAAATGGCACCTATGGGCAAGTCTACAAGGTAAGATATGCACACAGACTTTGAAATCTGTCTTTCGGATAGCCTTCTCCCGTATCCTATCAGTGCTTCCATATTCTCTAGATGTGTAAGGAACAAAGGATAGAAATATGCGCCGTGACTGAATGAAGGCAGGAGATAAAAGGAGCACACAAGCTTGAGAGAAATGGAGCGAATGTAAAAGAGACCTAAATGCAAAGGGGAGAGGCAGAAACTGAGGGATGTTAAAGTGACTTTTCTCTCTTTCACTCCTACATTTCTATACATCTGCACCTCTAGACTAGGGAGGGTAAAGACTAGATTATACTTGATTAAAACCGAAGGGCGAAGGGGAAGTTCTTGCTCTCCGCTGTTTTGACATCGCTGTGGTTTGAGCTCTTTGCCGTCATCTGGACTCAGCTATTTCCCCGCTGTCGTTCAAACACTATCTCCCCGTCCATGTCACTATCTGAACTTCCTCTCGCCTCCTGACGGCCCGCTGTTCCCCCGGACCCGGCTTCCTTTTCCGGATGATGGGCTGCCTCGTCCTGTCACTCTGCTGCTGCAGCCTCTGGCACTTTGCTCAATCACCTCTAACTGGAATAAACACGTGTTTGTTCAGATCTCTGAAGGTAGACATGTGAAGGCCGCCGCCAGTGCATGTGTTTTGTGGGTGTTAGAGTGTGTCTAATGGAGCAGCGAATCAAGGTCAGGCGGTGATGGAGAGGAGCTGTTCTTACAGCAGATTGGACAGATGAAAGGTCAAGCAGAGGTCGGACATGCCTCTTCACTCTCCTAGAAATAATCTGACATCGTCTTGTGTGTGTGTCTGTGTGTGAGTGGGACTAAGGGGAGGAAAAAACACAAAAGGAATGGAGAACAGAGAGTTATGTGTATCCATTTATTGCTGACTGTGCTGTCTTGGTGAAAGTCACGGCTCATTTACTGGCTGACATTCAGCCAGTCTGTTTCTATATATTACCGAGCCCCAGAACGCCTATGGCAAGAACAGCGGCCTGTTGGGCCTGTAGACCGTACAGCTGATCCACACTGGTTTCTGATTGGGTGTCACACGCCGTGTATAATGCTAAATGGAGTCCATAGTTCATACTATTACTTCTTAATACTTGGCAGCTCAGAAAATTACATTTGTTCTATTTTCTTTTCTGTTTTACACCTATCACCTTACGTAATATATTACAGGTAATAGATATTTTAGTGAGTGGGCAACGGCCATACACACACACACACACACACACACACACACACACACACACACACACACACACTCACATATATATGTGTGTGTGTGTTTGTGTGTGTGTGTGTTAGTTATACACTGCCAACATACAAAATTAAAAAAAAAAACATATAGTGAAAGTGAAAATTAATGCAATGTCACTTATTTGATTGACAAAAAATATATTTATTAAAGGTCCCATATCTTCACTTTTATTGTTTTTATTTAATGTTTTGATATCCCTTTGATTTTTTGCCATTTAAAGTACAAATATTTAAGTCAATGTACTTTTCCAGCACTCTCAAGCGCCTTGTTTTTGGTCTGACTCCTAAATATTCACAAGCCTATCTTCTGATTGGCTGATTTTTTCTTGATGGGGTGAAACAAATGGGTGTGGCAGTGGGGGAAGGTCTACGGAAAGAGGAAGGACTTCAAGAAGTCAATGAAGCACAAAGTTTTAACAGGCTGTGTGCGTTTTAGAGTGTTTATTGCATGAGACAATTTTTTAAAAACACCTAGACCTTATCTCAAGAAATTTTAGAACTAAGAACCAATACAGAAAAAAGCTAAAACATGCTGAAATAGCTTTTAAGTGCTGGACAGGAACTTGAAAAAATGCAACTCACACACACAAAGCAGCAGCTGAGTCACCTGAGCAAAAATGCGACCTATTTGAAATTTCTCATGCGGTTGAGATCCTCTATCTACATGGGCAGCAGTCTGAAGAGGATCGGCTTCTTGTGAGGAGGTGAATCTCGAAGTCATGGAGAAGATAAATTGACCTTCACTCCAGTAGGTCTTAGTGAACTGGAATTGCTCCAGCTCCCTCTCTCTGAACCATTTTAGACATGTGTTATAGCAGAGAAAATAATATACGAATACCATATCTGGCCTGAAGTATCCTAGTCAGAATCAATGGATCAAGAGAATTGAATTTTGGCTAACATGCACTGTGAAGAGTCTGTGAAAAGGATTTTACTTCTTGTTGTGATTAAAAAAATAATTCCATATTGTTCCACTGGTCAGGGGAAAGTTTTTGTCTGATGCATCTGTGATCATAGCTAGAGTTAACATGTTGTGCAATATCTTTGTTCACACCAATTTGCTTTTGTTGTTTGCAAAAGGCAGAATGAACAGACTGACTCCTCGATTAATTGATCAGTTTTGTTGAACAAGGATTTGTTAGTCAACAAGTTGGTTATTATTAAAAGAACTTCCAGGAAACTACAGTATCCTGACTAATTGTAAGCAAATCGCACGTGGTCTTTACAAACTTTCAGATTTGATGAAGGAATCAATATATCAATTAATTGAAAATGTGTTGACTATTCAAGTTGAATGATGATTATAAAACTCATAATTTCCTGATGGCAGCTTTATTATAGCTATAGTTTATTCCTTGGTAACTTTGTTGAGAAATGTTTGCAGATTAATAATGCATCATGACATAAAAAATCATGCAAAAAGCATCATTTGGTGCACTTTTTAATTTTTTTTTTTGATATCCCTAACATGAAATATTTTTGATTTTTTTTGAAGCAACAAAATGCATGTCATTTATAGTT